>JARHVA010002637.1:285000-295000 GCA_037957365.1 Torreya grandis
ATTAATCACATATGTTATGTGATAATAAAATTAAATTAAATAAGTGGTCTTAGTATTCATTTACCTAACAATAATAAATTTTTATTTTATAATAAAATGAAATCATGGTATTTATTGCCATACAAATAATGTGATTTATTTATAAGTATAATTAGATAAATAATAGGTGTATTATTTTGGGTAAAATAATAATAATTTTATAAATATTGGTTTTCAGTGAGAGAAATATTAAAATGTGTGAAAGAATGTGCCTTGACGATTGATGGTGAATTTGTATGTATAAAGGATTTATTTAACATTAAAATTCAAGTTCAATATTACATTCTTAAACTCTTTGTATATGATTCATTTTACATAAAAATTTACCTAAGTGGACTAAAGATGTAATTGTCCAAAATATCAGTTTTGAAAATTGACATAAGGACTAAACTAGAAGATCATGTTATAGATTTGTTTTCTACCTTCGTAATCAAGAATTTGATTTTGAAATATGATTTATTAATTTATTCAAAGTATTCCTTACTTTTCAAATCTCAAACCTAGACCAAAAAATTAAGGTTAAATAAAACTACTTAGCATTTAGTATAAGCAGTATCTTTGGTTCATATTTATGGGTAATGTCATAGCATTCTAGCTACCACATCCAATGTCTAACACAGTTGAAATAATGACATGTGGGCATAGTCCCTATAAACTATCAAAGAGAAATAAGGACCATTTTGTGTCATTAAAACCAAGGGGTAGGATAATCCCTCTTCGTCAACAACACTAATTAAGGTAAGGAAACAAACTGAACTACCTTAGATTTATTAAACATAGATGAATAAAATATATTTCTTACTTAAAAATCAATACTATTGAAATGGAGCAATAAAATCCTAGACTGAGAATGTTAAACCAATTACTATCAAGAAAACACCAACCATATGGCTGTTAAAAAATGAAACCTTGGTAATAGAAATTATACAGATTAGGTTGTCTAAAGAAAGGATCAAAAACATTGTTGATGTAAGTAAAAAGTAGAAAATGGACGATGTACATTTCATATTTTCATTTCTATTTCTTCTTAAGATTTAGGGCTAGTTTAGTTTAAAAAGTATTCAGTCACTTAAACTAATACTTTTATGTTCCTATTTTGGTAGCTATTATACAAGAGCTATCTAGAGAACTGGGCCCTAAAAAAGATTGCATAACCAAACCTATAGTTCACATGAAACATAGAACAAAAAATAAAACTACATGCATCCTATACCTTGATCCTATTCAGAAGCAGGTATGTAGGTAGTTTGAGAAGTGAAGGATACTTCCACTACAAAGGTGATTAGGTTGGGGTTGGGGTTGTACATTAAGCAATATTAAATTTAAATAAGAAGGCAATATCATTATAATAAGACCCTAGTTTAGATAAACAAAGTAAAGATAAGAACTCTATGATATACTCAAAAGGATCCTATTTGGATCCTTATAGTTTCCAAGGCTTTAGACCAAATTCCAAAGTGAAATAAAATTATTTGTTATATGTTTTATACTCTTATCATGGTGACCTCAATGCTTATCCAATAAAGATGAGCGATGAATAGTGAATGACTCAAGATCTAATTGATATTGATGAGTCAAGTCTCTAGCCAGATTATAACCTACTGATGTGTAACATGCCTAACCCATATAGCTAGATTATATCTTGTTTGTGATCACATAATAGATGCTTGACGCGTAGGGTTAGATGTGTTCCCATTTGGCACAGGATAATAGATGGCTAACCTGTATGGTTAGATGATTGCCTAGTTGATAAAGGATATCTGGTAGGATAAAATATACCCAAGATATATTCACATATACATATTTATTAAAAAAAATATGTTTTAGGATAGGATATGGTCAATAAATTGTGGTAGTAGAGTCTATGTTCAAAATCTAAGACATAAGGCTATTAAAACCTACGCTTAGTAAAATTTTAATTATTGATGTTAACTTGTTGGGAAAACTAAAAATAATGAGAAAATAGTTTGGTTAAAACTATTTATTCAGACATGTCTCATCAAAAAACTTGAAGGAAAGGAAAAGGAAAATTAATAAATAACAAATGGAAAATGGAACTTCCATCCACTTTGAAAGAACCCAATAACACTTCTGACTCGAAAATAATAGTTGTATTCCTAAGAAAATTGAAACCCTTAAAACTGGAGTTAGTTAAAACAAAACTAGCTATTATTGAACTTATAGTCAAACATCTGTTTAAAAGGCTCTCAACAATAAAATATTGTCCATTTGAAATGGGTTTTGATGCACCTTACGTAAACCATAATGTATGTAAGGAATATAACTGATGCCACTGATATGTGGTTCACTCAGAAGATGAAGTTGTCGAAGAAGATTATGTTTAGAATAATTTTGAATCAATGTTATATAGACATCTATATGTTATATTCATAAAGCTTATCCTCTATAAATCTACTAAATCTATGTAATAAAAAGATGAATGAGATTACCAAATGCTTACCTTTTGTTAATCTTATGTGTGACTGTGATATATAATAGAATGTATGAGAAAATTAGATTTATTTAAAAGAGAGTTATGATATCAATTATCTATGATGAAAACTTAAGGGATTATTTTATTTCTATCAAGATGGTAAGACCTAGATGATCAACTAGGAATTGAAGGGAAAATGTGACATACATAGAACCCAATAATAGAAATGTTGAATATTAGGTTTCAAAAAATAGAGAACTGGGGATAGATGCCCTCATCAATTTGTTGACCAAGCAAAGACATAAAATAGACTCACTTGAGTAGGTGATTAATGATCTTAGTTCAAGGCAAGAAAATAAAGAAAACATCATGGAACCTAGCCTTGATAATCTGCCTAAAGAAGATCCACCACCAGTCAATGAAATGGAGGTTGTAGCTCCTAGAATTGAATTTCTATTTTTTAATCTTTGCAAGGATTTG
Organism: Torreya grandis; assembly: GCA_037957365.1. NCBI lineage: Eukaryota > Viridiplantae > Streptophyta > Pinopsida > Cupressales > Taxaceae > Torreya > Torreya grandis. The sequence goes on from JARHVA010002637.1 coordinate 287,954, forward strand.
AAGAACATTTTACACCCTAATTTTTATGGGAAAGAGTTAGGTGAAGGAGCTGAAATGAGATGGAGATGTAATTCAAATTGAGAAACTTCAATCATGCAACCAAAGTGTTGTAGATATCCTACCAATTAGTAGGAGAGGAAAATAACTAGTGGACTAACACAAAGTAATTAAATGGAATAACTAAGGAAAATTTGACATGGGATCAGTTTGACTACCATTTCAGGAAGAGATGGCTACCCCAATTATTCTTGGATGACAAGATGACTGAATTTATAACCTAAGTTAGGGAGGCATGTTAGTCCAATAGTATTTGGATAGATTCACCAAATTACTTAAGTATGTGCCCATGCACCTAAAGGATGAAAAAGGTCAAACTAGTAAATTCATCCCAGGATTGAATGCAAACATAGGATAAAAAGTAGATATGCATGACCCTAAGAACATGAATGAAGTGATAAAAAAATGCTTTAAATAGGAATGAAAGTTACAAGCCCTAGATGGGGTAAGATAAAACTTTAACAATAATGGAAACATAGCCTTTAAAAGGAAACCAAATTTTAGGAGATAACAAGTTATGTATAAAAACCCAAGAACAAATCCAATAGGTAGAGCACCCCCACAAAATAAAAATCAAAGAAATAATTTTGAAAGGAAAAACAACAGGTGAGGAAATAATAATAAGAATGATAAAATAAATTACAATCACCCAATGTATCCTCCACATATTTCTAGTGATGCCCCAAGGAACTTAGTACAAAAAAGAGCACTAGGAGGATGTTTTGCTTGTGGAGTAATTCACTTTTCCAAGAGTACCCAGGGATGCAGGGACAGATAAGGGCTAATCAGCCTTGGAGAGGACCACAACAAACGGTCGATGTTGTAGTAAGAAATCACCAAAATATATCATATAATGTACTAGTTGAAGATACAAGAAAATTATTGGGTAACCCCATTTCAACTCTTATAGATACTGGTTCATTAGAATGTTTCATTTCTCTTGAATTAGTAAGATAAATGTCTAATCTAATGAATCACATGAATTCATCATAGATGGTCCAGTATGGGGATAAACTAGTCAAGAAACTGTTTCAAGGTCTACCCAAGGTAGTTATACAATTTCAAAAATTTGAGATAAGCTTAGACCTATTTGTGACACCTTTAGATGTCAATGATGTAATAGTAGGGATGAGTTGACTTACCAAGCACCAAGCTAAAATAGACTGTTATAGAGATGAGGAGAGATGGGTCATGATTGAAGGGGGTCATAGGCCCATAAAAGTAGAAACCATATCAGCTACGCAACTAAAGAAGAAGAGAAGGAAGGGAGCTCTAATTTTCATGGTAACTATAGATTATAAGGATGAGAGCAAAGATGAACCAACCCTAGAAGGGAATCCATTCCTAAAATAATTTGAGGATGTGTTTCTTGAATAATTACCTAGAATCCCCCGTAAGAGAGAATCTGATTTCTTGGTTGATATTTTATCTGGAGCTAAGCTAGTCTTTAGAGAACCCTATAGAATGAACACCACTAATTTGATGAAACTTAAAATTCAGCTAGAGGAAATCTTGAGTAAAGGATTGATTAGACCAAGTGTTTCTCCTTAGGGAGCACCAGTCTTATTTGTTAAAAATAAAGATGAAACTCTAATATTAGACATTGATTACATAATGTTGAATAACGTCACAGTTAAAAATTGATATCCCCTACCTCGAATAGAAGACCTTTTTGAGGAAATTAAAGGAGCAATGTTTTTCTCAAAGATATAACTTTGATCAGGATATCATTAGCTAATAATTAAGGAGAATATTCCAAAAACTACATTCAGGACTAGATATGGACACTATGAGTTTACTGTTGTACCCTTTGGAGTACAAATGCTCCTTTAGCATTCATGAACTTAATGAACATTATGCTATATAATTACCTAGATAAGTTCATCTTATTTTTCATAGATGACATTCTAATTTACTCTAAAAATGAGGTAGATCATTTAGCATATCTTCAATTGGTTCTTCAAACATTGAGAGAACTTAAACTTTATGGTAAATTGTCCAAATGTGCATTCTTTAAGAAGGAAATTCACTATGTAGGCCACATCATATCCAAAGAAGGAATTGTAGTGGATCTAGATAAGATAAAGGAAATAATTTAATGGCCAATCCCCAAGAACATATCATAATTAAGGATTTTTATAGGCTTAGCAGGCTATTAGATCAGATTTTTTTAAGGCTTTTCTAGGATTGCCAACATGATTATGACATTGTAAAGGAAATGTAAAAAGTTTTTATGAACATAGTAGTGTGATAAATCTTTCTATATTCTAAATGAAAATTTGATGACAACACCCATATTGAAGGTACTTGATCAAAATGGACATTTCATGGCTATAACAAATGCATCCATCAAAGGATTGGGAGGAGTACTCATTCAGAATGATGGCATAATAGCATGTGTCCAAGAAAGTAAAAATCCATGAATTAAATTATTCCCCTCATGATTTAGAATTGGTAGAAACTGTTCACCCTTTATAGAAGTGGAGACATTTCCTTACTGTAAAACTTTTTGAACTAAAAACTGACCATTAAGGGCTAAAATACATATTCACTCAAACCAATCTAAATGCTCAGGAAATAAGGTGGTTGGATTTCTTGAGTATGATTTTGAAATTGAGTATATCAAGGGCACAAAGAATAGGGTTGTTGATGCTTTGAGTAGGAGAAGACACCTGATGAATGTAAAAATGCTTAACTTTAATCTAAAAGGGAAAATATTGGAAGGACAAAAGAAAGATCCTTGGTATAATCAAGTGAGCGCAATGACAGAATAAAATTCAGAAGACCCAATAACTAAAGGATATAATTTGGATGATGAGGGTTTTCTTCAATATAAAAATATGATATATGTTTCATATGTAGAAGAATTAAGGAAGATAATTTTGATTGAAACTCATGATGCACCATAATTAGGTCATCCAAGGGTTAACAAATTATATGATGATCTTAAGCAACTATAATTTTGGTAAGGGATGAAAAGAGATATAGTGTTATATGTATCATGATTCTTAGAATGTTATATGGTTAAAGTAGAACACCATCATCCTATAGGACTTTTATATACTTATGACATTCCAAAATATAAATGGCAAGTTGTTAGTATATATTTCATAGAAGGATTACCTATGACACCTTACATGCATGATTCTATTATGGTGGTAATAAACAAACTTACTAAGGTGACACATCTCATACCCAAGAACCTAACTAATGTTGTACCAACCTTAGCCAACTTATTTGTGAAGGAAGTGGTTAGATTGCACGGGGTTCCATAAAAGATCATATCAAATAGAGATTCTAGGTTTACTTCAAGGTTTTGGACAACCCTACAATCAGCCTTAGGCACACAATTGAAATTTTGCTTTGCATTTCATCTTGAGATAGATGGACAAATGGAAAGGACAAATTAGGTTGTATAAGACCTCCTAGTGATGTATTATATGGATCAACAAACCAAATGGGAAGCTTATCTTCCATTGGTAGAATTTTCCTATCATATTTCAGTTTAAACATCTTTAGGTATGACTCCATTTGAATCTCTATATAGGAGAAGTTGTCAAACACCACTTAGTTGGAATAACCTTCAGGATATAATAGTAATTGGTCCTAAAATGTTGAAATACATGGTGGAACATGTGAAAGTTATAAGGTACAGGTTGAAGGAAGCATTAGATAGAAAAAAGAGATACATAGATAGGAAGAGAGTTTAGAGAGAATTCTTGATTGGTGACAAAGTGTTTTTTAGGGTAAAATTACAAAAAAGTTCCATAATATTTGGAAAGAGGCAAAGTTAACTCCTCACATTGTAAGACATTTTGAGATCCTATAGAGAATCAACCTAATAACCAATCAATTGGCCTTAACCCCTATAGTTGAGTTTTATTCATGATGTCTTCCATGTGTCACTTCTTAAGAAATATGTGCCTAATAATACACACATTTTAAATTAGAACGCTTTCTAGGTCCAAAAAATAAGGAGAATAAAAATATACCCATACAGAGTGATACAGATGTGTCAGTAGAAAATATGAAATAGAGAGGTTGGTGAGTCTAAGGTATAGTGGGATCAATATGGTGAAGGAAGTGTAACTTGGGAGGACACTGAAGAAATGAAAAGCATGTTTCTATTTTTATTTTAAAATTTATGAACCTAATCAAAATTTTATAGTGCATTGGTAAAATTCATGATATAAGGAGGGGAGGATGTCGTGGCCTCTCTTACCCCACTATGGACTAGTGCTCATACTTTAAGTTGATTTGGACCTCATTTAGTATTTTGTGTCAGGATAAATTGATTTTCAAGATAAATTAACTCTTGTAGTGATTTTAGATGTCCATTAAGTCATAACTGGGATTTCACAGAAAAGTAAGGTATGATTCAATATCATTTTCAAATTCCTAAAGTTAGTAAACAAAGTCATTAAAAGTAGTATAGTTATTTTTTTTACATATAAATATATGTAATGTTGTCATAATTTACAATTGTGAATGAGGAGAAAATTTAATGACATGAATGTTTAGTCTTTTCCATTACTCTCTTTGAAAAAATCTAATTAATGATTGAATATAATATTAGAGGAGAATATTATAAAATTTGATATTATTGGAAATCATCAAAAGTTATTTTAATTAATAAAAATGGAATTTTATTTTATTTAATTATTTTAAATATAGAACTTTCAAATAAACTATATTTCATAAATAATTTAAGGTTTTTAATTATTTTTAATTTAAACCTAGAAAATGTTAAGACTAATTTAACTTAAACTACCCTAACCGGTCCCTATATCTGAATCCACCACATATGCCTACGGATAAGGCATACTAATCAGTTCTCTACCACCTAACTTAGGGTGGGGGGCAATAAAAAAATTTCAGTTATAAAAATATATTTCTTTCAGTTTGGAATAAAATGCTCCAACACCCTTAGTCATCACACACGTAACTCATGCAATGCAAAAGAATAATTACCACATTCATGCCTCGTCAACCCCTTAGCACTAGTAGTTAAAATCCAAATAAAAATAGTGATAGCGTAAAATGGGATAGATTTATATGTCAAGTAAGTTTATAAATAGTTGAAGGATCGATACTTTAAAAAAAAAAGGAAGGCAATAGATCAATGCAAAGGGGAAGGAGAGAAAAATTGACGCTTGGAAATGGAGAAATAGAGATTCTTTGCCTTTTTCATTTCCTTCACGTGATCCCTATTATCACCACGTCAAGTATCCCTTTCATCCATCAATGCTAACTTTGTTTTCATATCAAGTTTTCTTCTTTTCAACAAATTTCAAATATGCATTTATCTCCCTGACTGGACATGATATATATAATACATTACATTATTATGAGTTGAGAAGAGGAAAAAATTGATACTAGAACAAGTAACGGTAGTTAATAATTGGAATAAGGGACCAATAGATAGACACATAAGTAAGGAGCGAGTTGTAGTGACAGAGTGGTTCATTCGATGCACGGAGGTAGGAGTGGATTTGCCCACATCTATCTCACCTTTGGTTAGTTTAGAACCTTAGATATTGGTTGGAAAACATGGTGATTTTAAGGTTAGTTCAATTTCATCATTCATAAAAGAAATCAACAATGTTTAGTATTTATATTAATCAATATGTCTTTCTTTCTCTTCTTTGATAGAAAAGGTGAATATGCCTAACAACACTATCTTCTCATTAATAGTGTTGTAAGTATGAGACACATTTGGTACTCCCCTAGATTTAATAGCTTCATTTATAACAACTTCCATATCTACATTCCACTAATCCACTCCATTAATATAAATCCCAAATCATTAATCATTATTAATCACATTTGTTATTGTATAATAAAATAAAATCAAGTAAGTGCTCTTAGTATTCATTTACCTAACAATAATAAATTGTTATTTTATAATAAAATTAAATCATGGTATTTATTACCATAAAAACAATGTGATTTATTTGTGAGTTTCATTGGATAAAAAATAGGTGTGTTATTTTGGTAAAATAATAATTGTTTTATAAATATTGATTTTCAATGAGAGAAATATAAAAATGTGTCAAAGAATGTGCCTTGATGATTGATGATGAATTTTTATGTATAAAAGATTTATTTAACATTAAAATTCAAGTTGAATATCACATTCTTAAACTCTTTTTGTATAAGTTATTTTATATAAAAATTTATGTACGTAGACTAAAGATGTAATTGTCCAAAATATGATTTTTGAAAATTGACATAAAGACTAAATTGGAAGATCATGTTATAGATTTGTTTTCTGCCTTCCTACTCAAGAATTTGCTTTCAAAATATGATACATTAATTTACTTCAATCATTCTTTACTTTTCAAGTCTCAAACTTAGACTAAGAATTTAAGGTTAAACAAAACTACACAACATTTGGTATAAACGGTGCTTCAAGCTCATGTATATGGGTAATGCCATCATGGTTGAGCTACCAAATTCACAACCTAGAACAACTACAATAATTATATCTGGGCATCATCCCTATAAACTATCAAGGAGATATAAGGAGCATGCCAATTCATTAAGATAAAAGCATGGGATAATCCCTCTTGGTCAACAATACTAATTAAGATAAATAATCAACTTGAACTACCTTAAATGATTCTAACTTGTGAACTTATGAAACATAGATAGATAAAGTATATCTCTTACTTAAAACTTGATACCACCAAAAATGAGGAATAAAAACCTAGTCTGAGAATGTTGAACTAATTATTATCAAGAAACCACCAACCATATGTCTCTCAAAAAATCAAACCTTGGAAACAATAATTGCACAAATTATGTTGTCTAAATCAAGAATCAAAAATATTTTTGATGTAAATAAAAAGTAGAAATGAGGGGATGTATCTTGAAAATATTTATTTCTATTTCATATTAAGCTTTAGGGCTAGTATAGTTAAACAAGTATTCATTCACATAAATTGATACTTTTACATTCTCATTTGAGAGGCTATCATAGAGGAACTA
>JARHVA010002637.1:300000-420000 GCA_037957365.1 Torreya grandis
CTCTACAATAGTTGGATTTGATACCACCCATACATATAAGGGATCCAAAGTCATATCAATAGTATAGCCTTTAGTAGGTTTTTCTTGAGTAACAATTCTAACAAAAGAGCCTCTGTGAGATGGAAATGTGTCAACTTTACCACATAGTGATGGTGAGCCCCACGCCCAAGATGAAAATGAGAGCAAAAGTACCTATGACTACATGACCAAAATTTATGCTTCCTGATAAGTGTTTGTAGTTGGCCTTAGGGTGGTCCATCTAGTGGAACTTGAATCATAGGGTAATAGAAAATACCCCAATTGTCTAACAACTCTTAGAGGTGGAGGTATTCCATCATGACCTTGTCCTTTTCAGTTTATTTTGTATGTGTACCCATGAAATAACATATGCCTTGTCATTAAGATAAAAAATATAAGATATTTCATAATTTTATTTATGTAGAATTATTTATGGCTTTCCATAACTTGAAAAGAATGATGGATGTAAAAAAAATTACACATAAAATCAATAAAAGTTGGCTCGTTGGTTGAGTTCTCAAAAGGACAAAGTTACCAATGAAAAGGATAAGGGTGACAGGGATGGAATAGAAGAAGAATCCATTTAATAGTATATTAGGGTTGTGATCAAAACCAAAATGGGTGACTAAAATAGTGTGTTCATTGGTAGGTAGGATACTTGGGTGGAACAATGCTCATGTGACATAATTAGTCCCTTAGTAGGAGACCTTGATATACTAGGCATCACAAGAAGTGGACAATATTAAGTTCTATCTTGACACTCCAAATTTTGTCAAATCTTGTAAACCATATTTTATTGGAGGAGGTGATCCCTCAACACCTATTAAGATTACATAAAGTAGAGGATAAGGGGCTCATGAATTGATACATAAGATTTGGAGAATAATTTTAAAAATGGATGTTACAATTACATCATGAGTCCTTGCAAGATGATAGGTGTGTTTGTTATCACACCTTGTGAATCATACCATTATGAAGAATATCATGGATGCATAAAATAGAAGGTAGTTCAACATTGTTACATTGAAATTGAAATTTAAAATTTGGCTAAGCAATCCAGTCTCTAATAGTAACCAAATATCAAATAGTAAATACATGTTTGAAATTGTTTGAGGCTTTAATTCCCAACCATTCAAATAACAACACATTATTTCCTATCATAACAGGAGACCACAAGATTATATGATCATTTTTCTATATAACCTATACAAAAATAATTCCCCATCCATTCTGTGTGTGGCTTGAAAGTTTCAATAGATTTCCATCTACTTTTGGCAATGAAAAGCCTTTCCATTTTGATAGGAGTTGTAATGATGTTAAGGGACATGAAACCTATATTCTTCCAATTGGGTTAAACAAAGGGTGTCCTACAGGAGATAGAGTACCTTAGTAGGATTTTATAGGACTCATTACCTTTAATGGCATGAAAAACCCATTTAGAAAATAAGTTTGAACTCTATCACTAAAGGTCAATAATTTCCATGCCCCCTTTATCCTGAGGAAGAGAACAAATATCCTAAGACACATGATGGAAACTAGTGGTATGTTTGGAAATAGACTAAATAAATTCCTTGAAAATTTTAGCTAAGTTGTCAAAAGAAACTTTTAAGAGATCCCAATAGGATAAATAATAAACATGGATGGTAGCTAAACTATTGATGCAAATTTGGAATTTATATGCTAAGGATAATAGGTTTAATAATCAAGTATTCAACTTTTTTCTCTACTCTATTGATGACATACTAAAATATCTCATCTGAAGAGCAACCAAAGGAAAGAGGAATGCCAAAAAAAAATTAATTATTATCTATGCACAATTGATTTGCATCTAAATTTGAAAATTTAATTAGGCATATGCATCATACTTTATCTAAAACATTGAATCTCTCTCCATTGCAAACGATAACGAGAGACAAAATAGAAAATATTAAGACACTCATAACTTCTAGAAAGGTTCATGCTTGTTCTTCAAGCAAAAGGAAAGGGTCATCGAAAAATTGGATGTTATAGATATATAAAGAGTGGTTAGGTATAAATTCACATCAATCCAAGCCCAATTTAGCCTTAGAGACAAGAATGTATCCTAAATCTTACACAAAGACATGATATAATTCTAAATCAATAAGGAAACCTTGTCTAATGGATCATTGTAGGTAAATACTATCAGACTTGAATCCATTAATGGTGATGCATGTTGAAGAATATGAAAATAAGGATTGGACTACTACAACAAAGTACTAGCTAAGACCTAGATCCTTTAACATAGCTAGGATAAATGGCCATTCAATTCTATCTTAGAATTTTCCAAAGTTAAGATTGAGAAAAATGGTTCACTAACACAAAACTCTAGCACACACCATGCCCTTCCAGATAAAAATAATATTATCAAGAATATATAACTCTCTAATGAAAATCATTTGTTTAGGTCTAACAATTACATGAAGAATAAAATGAGTCAATTGACAATAGCTTTGGCAAGAATTTTATAGGATACATTCAAGAAGGCGATGGGGCTAATTGGTAAGGAGCTTTAGATTTCTTGCATTGGGTATAAAATTAATATTACCTTGATAAATTAAACAACTCAATGAATGGTTTTGTAGGATTTATATCCCTGAACAAGTCTATCCCAATAAGCTCTAATGTAAATTTATAGAATTCACATGGGAATCCTTCGTGGCCCAATCTTGTATCATTATTCATGCAGTGGAGACCCTCTATGAGTTTTTAGAGTTTTAAAGGTGAGTCATAAAGCCATTGGTTAGTTGATTTAAATTTGTGAAGAACCACATTGAGGCATTCTTTCAATGGCCAAGATCTTTTTTATGTGACCTCAGGGGCTTAGAACACTAGTTGTTAGTGATTCATGAAGGTCAAGGACATTTCTGGGAGGGAGGTAAGCCTAGTATGGTCCAAATTGATGGCCTTGATCTGATCATGAAACCACTTGGTCTTGATGGAATTGAAAATGTCTTTCTAATCTTTGTCTCCAACCTTGAGGTAATGTAGTTAAGTGCACAATTATGCCCCTATAGTAATGTAGTTATCCACAACCTTAATGTGGTGTTTGAGTGAGAATTTTTTTTTATGTAAATGATTATAATTTTTTTTTAAGATCAATAAGGCAGTAGACCCTCTAGAATTCATTGAGCATAACCTCCTCAAAATGCTTTTGAATGCAGGCAACTTGATTCCCATAGTGGTGAAGAAAGGTGGTGGTGTGTAGAATGGCCTCATTCCACTACTCAGCTCTACTAGTAGAATAAAGAGGGAGAGGGGTCATGTTATAAAATTGAGTGATAAGATGGATGATGTGATCATGACCTAAAGTTGAAGCAATGAGAATAAATTGAGTACATAACACCTTGTACAACCATATGACCCATTCCACTATGTATGAGACTCAAGTGTAACTAAAAAGAACCATATCTGAATGGACAATGATATGTTGGCCACTAATGTTGGAAATGGATAAAATATTTTATTTTAACAACATATAAATATCGATCCTATTAAAGACATAGTGATCCCAAACACAATAGTTAGACCATGTAAACTAGGATGTGGTATTAAATGATTGATGTCAGAGGAGAGGTTCAACAAGACTCCATTTATTCTTGAAATAATACCACACTTCACATTCTCCAAAGAACCATCTCATGGGAAAGGCACCAACTTTTTCCTTAGAATGCTCAATCATATTAAATTTTCATACACACTATCCACGTAGTAGTGGAAAGGTTATCAAACTAAGGATCACAAAAAAAAATGATCTATTAGGATCATCGTTAGGGACATACATACACACACATACATACACACATATATGTATTATCTTTTTCATTAAATTGGCACTCGAAAATTTAAAAATTATTTCATATAATATTTAATAAAGATTGTTATAAGATTTCAAAATATAATCCTTAGATTTGCTTTACATTAACGATTAAAGTTCATACATAAATACCAAATTAATACAATTAAAAAATATATCAGCGATCTAAAAAAGTAGTAATAGTTGTTCACAAAGCGAAATATTACATAATGAAATAGCATAAAAAGAATATTGGAGTCGCTTGTGCGCTTCCCAAGCCATCATGTGCCACGTCATGAGAAAAAATAATAGATCTCATTAAGCCAACATATTATTTTTGTAATTCACGTAAATACTCGCTTCACTTGTTAGTCAATGACAAGAATACATTGAAGTGAAGCATTCATGTGATATTACATAATACTAGACACATGTTTTCCCTTTCGCTAATGTAAGTCATCACATACATTAAAATTCATAGTTTGGAACACAACAGCGGAGCCCTAACAATGGTAGCTCTTTATATCAGTTATAATAATTCTATCGATCCTAGTGGAAAAAAAGCCCTTGTTATAATGATAAAGCTGGTATATATATAGTTTGGAACAAAACATCGGAGCCCTAACAAATGGTAGCTCTTTATATCAGTTATAATAATTCTATCGATCGTAGTGGAAAAAAAAGCCCTTTTATAATGATAAAGCTGGTATATATATAAACTCTCATGTCTCTCTTTTTAAAAAAAAGCAAAAAAACCTTAAAACCATAAAAGAAATCGATTTCATCCTAATAACATTAAATATAGTTCCATGATCTGTGCTTTACGACGCTTGTGCCTTCTCCATCTTTCTCACCAAGATATCATGCAGCTATCTCCTGCACATAATTCAAGCCCGACATTCATTGACCATAAATCCATCTACTTCATGCCTTATCAGCCTACTTCATTTTAGTTTTCAACGACTTCATAAAAAATAAGGCTTTGTTCAACTTCACTTCCCTTCATTCCGTTATTGTTTTGGGCACTTAGCTAACATACTTGTCCATCATTCAAAAATTCGGCGCTATCAATTACTACCTCAAAAAATGTGGGCCCTTGCATTCTCCTTCAGAATAATAAAAAATTACAAAATTGAATGTCATCTTCAACCCTTACAATTTTTATGAGAATTTATAGAATTTAAATTAGGTTGAAAGTTTCTATGAGGAATTTTTTATTTGAAAATTAATAAAATTGTAATGTTTTAATCATTATTTAATTGATTTTTATAATAGTCATTATTTAAATGATATATGTTTCTCGTATATTTTGAGTAATAATTGCAGGGAAGCTTAACTAATTTGTATTAATGACCGATGTGTTGGCATTAGCTGTTGGTCTTTGCCGGTCCTCATCGTGTTCGATCTGGGAGGAGTTTTCAAAGCTTTGTCGACTTCCTAATCGCAACCTCCAGGGCAAGAACAATCATCCACTTCTGTTGAGATCCCCTCCATTAATGGAAATGGAACATCTGACGTGGCTGCGAAGTGGATGTTTTATGTTAGTTTTATGATTAGAGTTAAAACAATCAAAAAACTAACATGGTATCAGAGCCAGGTCTAGGCTAGGAGCCCTAAGCACAAGAGAGGTGTGGCTTAAGGGGGGGTGTTGGTGTTAAGCCACACTCAAACCGAAGATGGACTGGTCCAAGAGGGACCAGTAGCTCAGTGGTAGAGCACTCCAGCAACGTATGGAAGGTCCTAGGTTCAAGTCCTAGCTGGTCCATGTCTCAACATTTTAGATGACCATTCCCCACAAAATAGCTTATAATTTAAATTTTGAAAACCCTACACAAACAAACCCTACTAAAATACAACAGGTATGTCCCATAATTTACTATGGCTTATTGCTTTCTTCGTATATAGGGTTCTACTTCATTGAGGAGAGAAATACAGGGTTCAGCTATAGATCGGGAAGATGGCTAAGGAGAAGCACTGAAAGGACATCGAATTGAATGGGAACTCGCATATTAGTGTAGCGGCAACAAAACTGCAGCGCTGCCAAGGCTCTAATCAAGCGTGGATGATTAGCAAGTTCAATTCGTACACATGAGCCCAAAACCCTATTAGATTTATGATCAGAATTGAAATAAACAAAATTACAACACAATGAATAATGAACACAAATGGATAAATCTGATTTAATCTTTTGAAGTCTGCTCTTTATAAATATACTTGTTATTGAATATATTTCTATCTTGAACAATGAGGAAGCATTATATATACAAGTGAGAGGAAAGAGACACATCTCTTCAATCTCCCTGTTGGCAAAGAGACACAACACTTCAATCTCCCTGTCAACCTTCAACAAAAGTTCAAGACGTTGGGCTGGAAGTAGGAGCCCGAAGCTACTCCTCCAACATCAACACTCCCTCTCAGCTAGGGAGGATACTTCCAGCTACATAAGACATGTCACCTCATCATGATGTCAACCACACTCGATGACATCCATCTGGCTCTCTTAGAGTGTGGAATCAAGGGATTTCACCTCAAACTTCTCTCACAGGGAAGAACTCATTATCAAGGGATTTCACCTCAAACTTCTCTCACAAAGAAAAAATTGTTATCAAGAGATTTCACCTCGAAATTCTCTCTTAGAGAAGAACTTGTTATCAAGGGATTTCACCTCGAACTTCTCTCACAGATAAGAACTCGTTATCAATAGATTACTGATACTGAGACTCTTTCTCAATTAAGGCTATATTCTCCACTATAGCAAACTTATCTCAAAAGTACACAAACTTTAACTTGGAGAGAGGCTTAGTGAGAATGTTGCCATCTACTCATCAGTGCTGATATACCTTAACTCAATAGCTTTCCTCAATACCATATCTCTGATATAATGGTATTTGATTTCAACATGCTTGGTTCTATCATGAAACATTGGATTGATAGAAATCTTCACACAGATCTGGTTATCAAAATGAATGATTGTAGGCTCCATTGATTGTTCAAACAATCCTGTAAGGAGCTTACGAAGCCATACTGCTTTTCCAGCTACCATACAAGCTGCAATGTACTCTACCTCTATTGTACTCAAAGCTACAAATGATTGTTTCCTATTGCACCAACAAATCATACCAGATCCCAAACTGAAACAACATCCAAAGGTGCTCTTTCGATCATAGACACATCCTGCCCAATCAAAATCAGTATATCTGTGCAGTTTCAAGTCTACACTAGAAAAATATCTCAAGCCATATCCAACTATGCAACACAAATATTTTAGGATATGCTTCACTGTAGCTAGATGTATTTGTTTTGGTTCACACATGAACTGACTAAGTGCACTCACTGCATAGCAAATATCTGGTCTAGTATTAACTAGATACATCAATGAACCAATCATTTGTCTGTACATGCTAGGGTCCACCAAATCTGAACTAGTTGCAGGCTCTTTTAACTTCAACAAATTTGACTCCATCGGTGTAGACATCAATTTGCAATTTATCATACCAAATCTCTTCAATATGTCAATAGAATACTTCCCCTGACTTAGAATGATCTCATCTGGTTTTTGCCATACTTCTAAACCAAGGAAGTAATGTAAGAGATCAAGATCCTTCATTTCAAATTTTGAAGCTAACTCCTTACATTTGAAAATGAGGTGTTCTTCTCTGGTAATAAGAAGATCATCAACATAGAGAACCAAGATTAATGTGTTGCCATCAATTAGCTTGAAGTATAGGTTTGAATCAGCATCATTCTTGGAGAAATTCAAGCTCATCAAGTATCGATCAATTCTTTCATACCAAGCACGAGGAGCCTGCTTAAGGCCGTACAAAGCCTTCTTCAATTTTCAAACATGAGACTCCTTCTCATGAACCTCAAAACCATCAGGTTGTTCAATATATATGTATTCCTCAATTACACCATTTAGAAATGCTATCTTCACATCCATTTGGTGTAATTTCCATCCATTAAATGCTGCAATAGCAATGACGGTTCTGACGAATGTATAATGAGCAACTGGAGGAAAGGTTTCCTCATAATATACTCCCTCTTTCTGAGAGAATCCTCTAGCCACAAACCTAGCCTTGTACTTCTCAATGCTTCCATCAGCTGCATGCTTGATCTTGAAGAGCCACTTAGAAGAAACAACAAATTTTCCTTCAGGTCTAGGTACGATATCCCAAACATCATTCTTGAGGATGGATTGATACTCTTCAGCCATAACATCTCTCCATACTTGTTGACTAGTAGCTTCCTTAACACTAGAAGGCTCATACTCAATAATTTGACTCATTAATAACACATAATCTGAGAGCTTATGAGGTCTCTTGCTTTCTCTAAGAGATCTTCAGGGACCTGTATATTTTCCTGCCTCTTGCATGTTTTCTTGAGTCCATCGAGGCCTTTATCATACTATAACAATGTCACTAGGTCCATTAGTTGGTTCCAAAGCCTTAACTAAAACATCATCTTCTTTTGAATCAAAAATCTCCCTCTGAATTTTAGGAGTATGGTCAACTTCCATATCCTGAGGAGACTCTTGGTCTTCATTATCTATCTCAATATGAATGCTCTTAGATCTTTTGAATGAAACATCCTCTTCAAATGTAACATCCCTACTGATCTCAATCAACTTCTGACCTGGAATGTAAATTCTATAGGCTTTTGAATTTTCACTATAGCCTACAAATATTCCCTTCTTGCTAGAAGGATGCAACTTAGTCCTTTTATCTTTTGGTATGTGAAAATATACTGGACAACCAAAGATCCTAAAATTACTTACTTCTGGATTTACCCCTGTGAAAGCTTCTTTGGGAGTCATGTTCTCTAAAAAGTGGTGAGGGCTTCTATTCTAAACATAAACAACTATCTTAGATGCTTCAGCCCAAAGGAAGATTTGCAGATCTTGGTCATGAATCATAGCTTTGGCAGCTTCTACAATAGATCTGTTCTTCCTTTCTGCAACACCATTCTATTGAGGGTTATAAGGAACATAGAACTCCCTCTTAATCCCCATTTCAATGCAAAAGTTATGGAATTCATTAGAGGTATACTCCCCTCCTTTGTTGGATCCCAAAACTTTGACCCTCTTCCTAGATAAGTTCTCTACCTGAGCTTTAAACTCTTTGAACCTCTCAAGTACTTCTTTAGATTCTTTAGATTTCAAGAAATAAATCCAAGTCTTTCTAGAGTGGTCATCAATAAAAGTAATGTAATACAAGAAAACACCCAAAGAAGCAACAAACATTGGACCACATAAATCAGAATGAATGAGATCTAGAATACATTTAGATCTAAACTCTTTGCTATAAAATGGTCTTTTAGTATTCTTACCCATGGCACAACCTTTGTAGGTACCTTCATACTCCTGGTTGAATTTTGGAATACCCGTGACCATCTTCTCCATGATAGGTAGAGCTCGAAAGTGTAGGTGAGCTAATCTTCTATGCCAAAGATCACACAAGTTTGAAGAATCATGTACTAATTCCTGAAGTGGACAAGTAATTAGCCTATAGAGGCTCTCATGTCTAAATCAAATTATTTGAGCAGTTTTGAAGTTGGAATTCTTCATCCACACAAGAACTTTGCCTTTGGAGAAGGCAACTTGATAACCCTTGTCTTCCAAGGCTAAAATGGAAACCAGATTTTGTTTGATGCCTAGAACATAGAGAACATCACTTAACCTTAGAGTAATGCCATATTTTAAGTGGAGAGTAGAGATTCCAATCCCTTTCACTAAATAGCTAGCATCATCTCCAATGATAACTTGTTCACAAGAATTTCTCTCCATCAAGTTTGATGAATGCTTTTTAAAACTAGTGGTGTGTCGAGATGCACCACCATCAATTAACCAAGTGTTGGTGTCAGTATGTACATTGCTTGATAATGCTGAATAGAACAAATATTCACACATTTCCTTTTCAGGAGAGGCATCATCAACATCTACAATGGTGGCTTGTTGCTTAGGCCTAGAGAAACAATATTTGGCAATGTGACCATACTTGTCACACCTACAGCATTGGATTCGGGAGAGGTCCCTTTTCTTCTTGAAATTGGGAGCACCATCAGTTTTATTATCTCTATTTCTCTTGAACAATCCTTTCTTCTCATTCTTCCTTTTCTTCTTAAACGATTTAGAGGAAAGGACATGAATGTCTTCATTGGTAGAGCTTTGACCAATTCCTCTAGCGACCAATCTAGCCTCTTCTTGAATGCAATCTACCCTCAATCGATCAAACTTGGGAAGTTTTGATCCTGCACTGATTCCTTGAATGTAGGATTCCCATGATGAAAGAAGGCCATTGAGAGCAAGCATGGTCAAGTCTTTATCATCAACTACATGACCAATTGTAGAAAGCTGATTTCTTAATTCTGAAATCTTCATAAAGTGAGTAATAATTGTTTCTCCTTTCGCCATTTTCACATGATGTAGTTGTTGCTTCAGTGCAAGAGCCCGGCTGGTGTTGTTGATTTCGTACATTTCCTCCAAGGTTTTAAACATGTCCCTTGCTATCTTCAACTTGGAGACAATCGAAATTATATGATCTTTAATGGAGTCAACCAATATCTTCTTCGCCTTGATGTCTTTCTTTTTCCACTGCAACTTCTCTTCTTCCTCTAATGGTTTGGGAACTTTGGTTTCCACAAACTCAGCCAAGTCATTTTCTTCCAAGGTGAGCATGAATCTAAACGTCCATGATGTGAAGTTGGATGCTCCTTCAAGTCTATCCTCAATTTTAAGACTGTTCACCATCTTGACTAAGATAGGGATAGACAAGAGATATAAAGAACAAAAGAGAGTATTGCTGCAATTACAAGTCTGATCACGATCGTCTTCAAACTTGATCTGATACCATGTTAGATTTATGATCAGAATTGAAATAAACAAAATTACAACACAATGAATAATGAACACAAATGGATAAATCTGATTTAATGTTTTTAAGTCTACTCTTTATAAATATACTTGTTATTGAATATATTTCTATCATGAACAATGAGGAAGCATTTTATATAAAAGTGAGAGGAAAGAGACACATCTCTTTAATCTCCCTGTTGGCAAAGAGATACAACACTTCAATCTCCCTATCGGTCTTCATCAAAAGTTCAAGACGTTGGGCTAGAAGAAGGAGCTTGAAGCTGCTCCTCCAACATCAACAAACCCATGTGTAATCATCATTTATAGACCACATTGTCAGCTTGGTAGAAGAAGAGGAGGCCTTGCCTTATCGCTAAGGAACAACATAGTATTTCAATATGTATATATAAGGTTATCATTGTTACTAAAGGTATTTCTTGAATTGTGTATCCTAATGCTCTCTTTAATGTTGTAGGTAAAAAAAACACAAAAGAAGGTGATTGTGTCGAGTATCTATTGAAAATTTATTCTTCCATTCAAGAAGTTAGTGGGAGAGGGAGTGGGAGTGAGCTTAGTGGCAATGGTGTTATTTATACAAGATTACTTCCATTGCCAATCGAAGAGGGAAAAATGAAGGTGTGTGTACATCTCATGATCTCACATTTTGTTCTAAGGAAAGATGGTCGTGAAGTGTGCTACCTAGCCCATTGCCCCACTGACACCATCGTTACCTTTCACTTAAGAAACACACTATCTTTGTGCTTTGAACCACAAATCACTATCACTCTATGTATTTATAATTTGTGAATATGAAACATTATCGATTAATATGTTAAATGGATTTTTTTTGATAAAAAATAAAATATTGTTGTTGTTTCATTTTTATTGTTTCAAGTACAAGAGGTATGAGGTGGTTTCATTGAATTTGTTTGGTAGATTGCATGTTCTAGTATGAAATCCTTAAATATATAGCCAAAGTTCAAGGTCAAAATGAAATCAGTGAATTCATGTACTTAAAAAAAATGTCATTTGCTAATTTTATAGCCTTAACAAAGATAATCTTATTTTCAAAATTTAAAATCTTTGGCAATTTGTAAGGTTGGAGAGATCATTTGAGTCTTACAGAAATTGTTTCAACAACAAATTTTCATGAGTGCTAATATTTATGAAGATTTTGAGTATTCTTAATTAAATGTTGTATTTATATTTTAGGGCAGCTTAAGTATAATTAAACATGAAAAGCCCTTTTTTAAATTCCACCATGTCAGGAATTTTTATATAACATGAGAACTAATAATGCACAAATGTACAACATGATGATAGATAGACTGTTAAAAACTCCATTTTAATTAATGTTTTCAGTTTTAAATGAATCTATATGTTTTATAAGATTAACATTTTTTTCATTTTCCCTTAACAAATTTTATCAGATTTAGAGGTATGATCTCATATATCTTTAAAGAATAATTTTTAATGTCTTATTTAAAATAATATTATTTTATTAAAAATGAAAAATTTAAAAATAAATTATAATATTATTATTAATATATTTTTTAAGGTCTAAGAAAATTTATATATATTTTATTTCCTGAATTAAATTATAGTTGTGTTAAAATTTTAATTTATATTATGGTAAAAGATAGTGTATTTGATAGCAAACGAGTTATTTATAGAACTTACAAAGGAAATAGCCTTTTTTGGTAAAGATGAAGCTCGACCAATTATTGTAAATAAAAGTATGTATTATTGTTTCCTTGACACTATTTTATGTTGCACACATAAACAAATTGAACTTGAATGTAATACCTTATGTTGTCTTTACATTAATATTTATAGATACTTATATAAAGATTGTTTTTGAAAAATAACAATAAGGAAAAAGGGATCCTTACCCTATGGTATAAAAGGATTTGGTTAGTATATCAAATAAAAATAGACAAAAGAAGCATCTAGGAAAACAAAGGGAGATCGATAGAAACTCAAAAACCCAAGAAACGACAAGGTTAATAAGCTAGATACAACAAAAAAGATCAAAGAAATAAATTCTAAAATCTACACATCCCATATCAGTCTAGGATTGCTAGAGGGAAGCACCACCATAGAACCACTCTTGGGATGTACAAAGATGCTAACACAAAAATCCTTGGTCACTAGTCACTAGAATATCATTCAAGCACTAAGACTACAATACACAATCCAAATGTTAAACCCCTAAATCCCTTAATAACAATTTGAAAAAAATGGAAGTTTTTAGTGGGTCAAGACTTTTCTAATTAATTTTGTGCATTCTTTGTAGGGATGGGGCCTTCATAGTACCAATATTCATTAGGAGGAAGGTGAAGATCTCTAGAATTTGTAAAAACATTGTTGGAGATTTTGTCTCACAATAGTTTTGGGAGAAAGAAATGTCATAAACAAATAATGACATTTAGGATATTTTGAATCATTGAATTGAGCTACCAATAACTAATTCTTCTCAGTTTTACATCATTAACAATTAATAGGGAATTACCTTCCAAAATTAGTTTCCTAAAATTTTAATCAAAAGAAGTTATCAAATTTCTAAGAAGAGCTAAATCTTCAACAAAATTATTAAAAGACTATGGAGTGTTGAACACAGTGCATGAAATCACTTGTCCTAAATAATTTTTAAAGATTCCTCCTTTACCAAAAAGACCAAGGGTTACCCTTGGATCCTCCATCCTAATTTATCTTGAAATAACTTTCACTAGGAGGCTTCCAACAAGATAATAGCCTTTTATAAAATTAGGAAGGGAAAATGAACTTGGTTTTTAGTAACTTCCATTTTAACAGAATATGAAGATCATCTTTAGTGATTTAATTTTTATGCAGCAACACTTTAACCTTAAATACCTTTTGAATGACTATCTAATATTAAGTGAGAGGATATATTCAAATAGGAATAGGTTCCTAAATACCATATTTTTTCTTTCTTTCCATATGCTCCATATGATCATAGATAGGTAATTGCCTAGATACTTTTAACTCAATGCCCTCCTCCTATCTAGTTAAGTTAAAAATTACTTAAATAGAGTTGGATGTTACCCAAACTCTGTTCATTTTGTTAAATAACCAAGACTAAATTATCCAATGAAAGGAACAATGAAGGAGGACATGGTTTGGGGTTTCTAAATTATCTTTATAGAATATGCACTAGGAGGGTCCCCAAAAACCAATCCTTTGGAGTTTGTCATAGAAATGAGATTTATTCATCATGACAAATAACATATTTAAATAGGCTTTAGAAAGAATCCGAGGGATTAAAAAAAATTGCATAGGGAATTAAGGTGTACTAAAATGAAAGATCAACTTATTATAGCCTCAATTCACTAAAAATTTATCATAAGGATCTCTAAAATAACTTAGTCCATTAGCCTCCATTATACTACTAATATGGTGAGAGTTCAAGAATAATTTAAAATAAATTAGAATATCATATGAATGGTTGGTAGCATAATGACTTGTATTTTTTCATCTTCTCTGAAGGAATCATTCCCTTTGGGTTTCAACCAAGTAATTACAAACTAAAGGTCTCCATAGGTTTGAAAAATACTCTTCTAATATGTTGATGAAAGGATGATCGTAGAGATGGCCCACACTAGACCATACATCCTTCTAGAAGTTAATACCATTTTTAATATCCAAATAGGAGTTTGAACTAATAAGACTACATTTCCCAAGGAAGTCCCATATGTTAAACCCTTACATCTAATGCTTTGTACAAAAATATGAACAGATCATTGACATTAGCAAGATACAATATTCAAAGCAAGATGATCCTAGTGTAGGTATTTTATACTCTCCATATAAGTTTTTCTCTCAAAGCTACTTTCATCTTGAATAAAATTATGATTCCAGGCCCACCATTTGATGTAAAGAATTATACCTCTTCCTGTTTCACTATAGTAATTTTCTTAGACTCAAAATGACCATTCCATAATTTTGTTTTACAATATTAGTTAGTTTGGATTTTACAGTAAGAGGAACATCCAAGATTGAAATTATATATACTAGAATTGCTTGGAGAAAAACTTGAATTAATTGAATTTTTCCTACCCAGAAGAGCTATTTTCCTTTATAAGAAACCAACTTATTCTATAAGGTTGTGGTCATGTTTTCCTAAATTTATTTTTTGTCTACCTATCAAAGAGGGGGATCCCCAAGTATTTTCATGAAGAGAACTTAAAGAAAATCCATAAACTTATTGATATTATTCTGTTTGGGGGGTGAAGGGTGGAGGAAGAAAATTATAGATTTAAAAAGGTTAATCACCTAACCCAAAGAATGTTGATAATAATATAAAAATTTCCTTAGCACTCTAGCTTCTTGAACATGAGCAAAGTTTTCCAAAATCATATCATCCACAAACTAATGATGAAAAAATTTTACGTTCTTAGTAATATTGATGAAACTAACGATATTTAACTATTTTACCTTTAATAAGGATCTACCAAAGGTTTTTACCATGTTGATGAAGAGGTAGAGAGAGGTAATATATGTTTGACATAGACTTATTAAATCATTGAAAATCTAGTTCGAACTCTATTTACAAGAATATAAAATATAGAATTATAAACTGAAGACTTGATCTAATCACACTAAAGCTATGATAACCCAAAATTCCTAACGATTTTGAAGAGTAATTTATAGTTAACCTTATCATATGATTTGTTTATAACAAGTTTGATGATAATTATCACTTCCTTATTCAATTCACCCGAGTGAATAATATTTTGCAAAATAACCACTCCTAAGTTTTACTTGTTTTGGATAAAACCTTCTTTTTGTTCTAAAATAAGAAAAGGAATGAGGATTTAGAGGAAATTATCTAGGGATTCTGACATAATATTATAAATGGTGTTGTATAGGGATATAAGTATGAAACTGTCTAGAGAGCCCAAATTATATATCTTGGTGATTAGATCTAGAAAGGTGAAATTAAAATCATTTTTAAATTTTTATCAAGGATATGGATTCATTATTAACTTTGAAAATATAATTTTTTCATAATTTTTTAAAAATGTATAAAAAATCCTAGAGGGAACCCATCAAGACTCGAGGCATTTTCATTTTCTATATTCTAAAGCATAGTCTAGATTTATTTTTCTATGAAAGGGATCATTAAATTAAAATTTTTATTATCATTTATAGTTTTTGGAATAATATTATTAAATTATTATTTCTCTAAATAAAAATTTGGGAAGATGTCCTTAAGGAAGTTCTCAAAAAATGGACAACCTCGTTTTTAATGACATCCATATATTCAGTAAATGGAACCCTACTAGTTTTGAGTTTTGAGACCCTATTATGATAATGAGGAACCAAGGTTGATTGGTGAAATAAATTAGTGTTATTGTCTCCTTCCTTAATCAAGGACTTTATATGTTTGTTTCGATAAAATCTCATATTTTACTAAAACTAACTTTAATTCTACACTTAGCTATTTTTCAATAAGAAGTGAGGGTATGTCATGATCCACCCTCTACACTTGGTCTTAAAAATTCTAAATATTAAACTCAATCATGGATTTTTATATAAAAATGTTTGAAAATAATTCCTTTTTTCATTTCCAAAGGTGTTGTCTAACATTTCTTAGCTTGTGAGCTACAAGAAACATGTTGGTGCTAACTCTAGGGACTGGTTCCTTCTACCAATATTTCATAAGGTCCATCAAATTTAAATGATTTAGCCACATTAATTAAAATATGAAATTCATTTCATAAGGAGATCTATCTCTTTTGATAATGAGGGAAATAGGTATATGGTAAGACCATGAGACTTTTAGAATATCTAAGTGAAAGATCCAATTTTGGTTTAGCCAATGATTAGATACCAACAATATGTCAATTAAATTAGCAATATTTATAAAAATCAACCCTTATATTAATCCAAGTAAAGGATCTAAATTTAGGATCAATGTTTAAAATATTATTTTCACTGATAAATTTAATAAAGTTTAACTAGGATTTATTATTTCTCTGAATCCAACCTATTTTCTTGTTATTTCTCAAGATAAAATTTAAGTCACCAACCAACATATATTGTTCATTTTAAAAAAATTTATAAGCCCTTGATATTTCCTTCCACAATAATGTTTTATCAATCAGGATTGAAGGAACATACACATTTAAGATGAAAAAATACATATTCTATTTGAGGCTTGAGATCATAAGGTAAATCCAATATTTACTAGAGTACAAAATTGAAAAAGTAATTGAATATTTATTTCAAAGGTCATAAATACCACCTAATAGACCATTATCTCAAATAAAAATATGGTAAAGAGTGTGAAGGATTTAGAACACTTGTCAGGACATACTACTTTAGGAAGCTTAGTTTTTGGGATAAAAACTAAATTTGGGATTTGGATTTAAAGTCATCATTTTAGAATAGGGTTAAATTGATAGATTTCTAGTTATCTTATGCTTTTGAGGGGAGATAAATTCTAGTCACTATTTTTCCCTTAGAGCAAAGGGGGACATATTAGTGGGTGCATGTTTTGGAATCATGTTCTCCACACTTTGGACAATTCTTAAATTCAATGTTGGAATGTCATATGGACATGGAATCTACACCTTCATAGTTTATAGATTATAGTGGGGGCATAATTTGAAAGCATGTTCTCCACATTTATTCAATATCAATTACTTATACTAGTTTGTAGATTTAATGGGGGCATGTCATTTGAACATGGACTCCACACTTTTAATATTTTCTAGATTACAATAGCCACATTTTTTTTTAAGCATGATCTCCACATTTATTAACTATTTGGTACATATACCAGTTTGTATATTTAATGGGGCATGTCCTATGGACATAGCTTTGACCCATTGTGAGGACATCAGCCAAGGTTCTCAGTATATGGCCTCATCAAGTAAGGGTTTTAAGAGGAAGGAAATGGTATAGAGAGAATATATAATACTATATATTATATCAAAACAAAATATACCACAATGACCATGAAGGCAAAGATAGGATGTAATGTAGCCACATGGACACCCATGCATGTAACCTAAATTGAGTTTGTCTACAATAATGTAGATCAAAGTGGACCATGTCATGATCATGTTATACAACATAGTCAATATATAGGTTTCAAACCACTATAGAGCCATGCATTACAAGAGGTGCTTGGTGGCTGAGTAGATTGATTAACTATTACTGATTAAAATGTGATTTATTGAGATTATTTTGTTTCTAGGTAGAGAGATAGAGATACATGCTACATATATATATATATATATATATTAGAGATATATTTAAGATTTGATGTAATTTTTGGTTTTATTTTTGTGCATATTGAAATGGAGGAGACCAAATGAGTGACTATGGTGGAGACTACCTAGCGTGATATATTAGATGGCATGCTACCATATCATAACACTATGCAAATGGTTAATCTGTGGTTCCTTCAGAACCTATTTATGTTAGTTGGTTTTAATTGGTTAGTGATACATCTCAAGATTTGTATAGTATTATTAAATATAACTTAGGTACTAGTGCCACTAGAATTTGATGATGGGGAACTGTGATCATGGAATTTAATATATGAAGAGATATGCACTCAAATGGATACATATAGACATTTAGCATAGGTAGAAGGCCAAGTGAATCATCTATAGGGATAGGTGAAGGGTCTACGATAACAAACATGATCACGATAGTGATGTTTAGGGAGGGTATTCTTAGGTCTTAAAGGGTTATGTAACACATCCTCATTATGGACCTCATCCTTAGGGCTATTATTTTTAGTATGATTGTATCATGTTATATATTATAAAACATTTTATCCCTATATATGAAGAGATTCTTTATGAATGACTCATGGATGTTTATATATGTGTTTATTTTATTTCTATCATGTATTCATAATTACATATGCTATGGGAAAATATATGATGTATGTGATGTTATTTTCTTTAAAATATTAATAATTGCATGGTAAAAAAGAATGATAATCAAACAAATTGGAAGTACAAAAAAATGAAAATGTGAAACCAAAATTACTAATAGAAAACACTTGTAAAAGATGTCAAATAGTATTCTATTTCATTATAATGGCCTCCATATCTCAAAAAAAATATGAATTAAAACTTATGGCCTCCAAAAGTTTATACTCCACATCATTCTCCTCTAGTTGAAAATGACTCAGTTATTATGATTTTCTCTAATTTTACTCCTCCCATTTATTCTTGTCAATATTCTTCAAATACCATTCTAAAATCTAAGTTTTATCTTCCTGCTATAATAGTTCCCACTATACCAAATACCTGCTACAACTTCCTCTCATTGTGTTCACAAAGTTGGAAAGATGATTGTCATTGATGTCAAAAGGATCATGCAGGACCGATGGAGAGAAGAGCATGTTTCATAGTTGCACTTTGAAAATTTATCATACTTTTAAAAAGACCATTCATGTATGTTTAAAGTCAATCAGATAGAAGTTGTTTTATGGGTTTTTTATGTACATTATATAAATATGGTATGTAGGTTTAGAGGAGAAGGAATGGGCCCATAATCAATTTATTTAGATCTTAGATTGAATAGGGTTTCTCATTAAAACCCTGATGTTTTAGCCATGGCATCAATAATCAAATTTATATTTAAATTTTGACTTGGTATATGCAAGAACTAGTAGCTTAAATTATAACTTAAGCCTTTGTCATCATTGAGAAACCTGCCCCTAGACCTAACAATTACCAACTTTGAGCATAGATGAAAGGATTTTATATTTTCCTAAGACTAAGATGTAATATATCTCCCATCTTGATCAACAGCATAAAATTCATCATAAAAAGATGATCCAATGATGTGAAGCAAAGTTAAAGTGTCAAAAGTCCCTCTAAGTGAATGTTTTAATTTCAAGTGTCAAGTATTGAGTTTATCAGATACATGACCAATGAGAATAACCCTATCAGAGTTAATGATTGATCTAGTTGGAAGACCAAGAATAAATGAGTAATTAGACATTATATATCCATTAGAGCACAATAAAGTCTAATTTCTAAGAGATCTTAGTGAGTATGCAAGTTACAAGTGTCACATTCAAGGAGCTTGTTAGAAAGAGACTTAATGAGTGTAAGCTTGACATATATAAAGAATGAAATTATTAGAAGATCTGAAGGGGCATATGTGATCATGCAAAGGAGATCAAATGGAGTGAATGGACTCAAATTCCATAAAGAGATATACATTTAACAACAAGATAGAAGTAAAAATTATGCATCTTTAAAAATCTAATGACATGTAAAATCTTGGATGAGTAGATCTAATGGAGTGAGTGGACTGAAATGGAACAAACTGATCGATGTTTATTGACATAGTTCCAAGTTAAATAACTAAGCAAGTTCAATAATATCGATGAAGTGAAAGTGATACAAAGATGTGGGAAAAAGCGAGATGAGGTCAAAGTGTCAAAATTTAATGACCAAGTAGAGGTAAAGGTCCTACATCTTTAGAGATCAATTAATACGTGGGATCTAAGATTTGGAGATAAATGAATGCATTTTAAAGAGTGGAAAATTAAATTTCATCATAATTCAAAGATCTGACAAAGTGAGAGAGCTTGGAGATAGTACAAAAAAAGAGATCAAAGGAATGTATGTAAAAGTGTTTAAATTCCAATTATCAAGTGTCGAAACATTTAGGAACTTACAGTTAAGCCCTAAATCATGATACATATAAGGATATTGATCGATGTAACTAATAAAATATATGTAAAAGTGTATGTTAATCATAACCAGAGTCTAATATTTGCTAAAGATAGTAATGAGACTAGAAATTATGGTAGTAGAGCATGAGTTCAAGACATGATAAATGTGTAGTTAAATAAATTGGAACTAAGTCTAGAATAGAGAGTGATGTGTTATAGTGTGAGTGTGAACACATAAAATATAGGAAGACCTAGATCAAAATGTTATACATATGACATCTAGGACACATGTAGATATTATTAGAGCCATTCAAATTATGTCAAATAAAAAATATATAGACATAGAACTAGAGGGAATAGAGGAAAAAAGAGGACATAGAGAGAGAGAGAGAGAGAGAGAGAGAGAGAGAGAGAGAGAGAGAGAGAGATGAAGTGTGTCAAATAGATACATAAACAAAAATAGAGAGATAGGGGCAAAGAGGAATAAAGGTACATAGAGATAACATGCAAAAGTGTCCAGTTACAGACTAGAATTGTTAAAAATATAATAAAGTTGGATTCATTTATGAATCTATTATGTATACTATAATTGTAGATCCATATATCTAATTAATTGGTGCCATAAAATAAGATGAGTTGGTGCTCAGTTAGGGGATTACTACATCCTTAGGGTTGGTTCCCTTAAACATTGCAACGAGAGAGGTTAAGCTGAGTTGGTGTTCAATTAGGGAGTTATTGCTCTTAAATTAGGGGATTGATGTTTCCTTAGGGTTGGTACGCTTAAATGTAACTAGTGAAATTTTTCCATTAAGGATTTGAACTTTAAGGTTGAATTAAAATTGTAGATTCTAGTAGTTATTCTCATCATGGTTTTCTCCTTTGCGTTTCCACATATATATCTAGTGTCATGAGTATTTTTCTGTATGATCTTTGCATATTTGATTTAATCTACATATATCTTTTAATCTACATTGAAAGGATTTATAGAACTAGTTTTAACTGATATACTAATTCACCCTACCCCATCTCATGATCTAGTTGTGTTCCAACAATTGGTATCAGAGACTAGGGTTCCTTTAAATAAGCTTAATTAGCTTATATAGATACTGGAATAGTGAAAAAAATGTCTAGTCAAGGAGGATCTTCATCAAATAAAACACCTTCTCTTTGATCAATCTAACTATACATTATAGAGTATAAGAATGGAAGCATACTTATCTTCATTAGGGTTTGATGTATGGATGTCTGTGGTAAATAGATATATAGTCCCTACTACAACTCCTATCGATCAAGATTCAAAGATGGCATATGAGTGCAATGCCAAGGCAAGGAATGCTATTCTCTTTGAATTATCTAAATCAAAGTTTTTTAAAGTGATGTATTGTCAAAATACACAAGAAATTTGGAACAAGTTTAAGAGCATCTATGAAGGTGATGACAAGGTAAATCAGGGAAAGCTACCAACATATATAGGAATATTTTAGAGTCTTAAAATGATTGAGAAAGAGAAGATTGAAGACTAGATTATCAGGGTAGATAAAATAGTCAATGCAATCCAAGGCCTTGGAGAATAAATGAAAGAATAAATCATTGTCAAAAAAGTTGTAAGATCTTTGCCATTAAGGTATGATTCTAAAATATTTATAATATAATAAATAAGAGATCCAGATAAAACCACTCTTGATTAGTTGCATGGGACCTTCACAACCTATGAGATGAGAATGGGAGAGACAAACATCTTCAAGAGAGAATTTGCATTCAAAGTAGTCAAGAAAGTAAAGGAAGAAACATCAAAATCTTAATCTAAGGATAATAATGAAGAAGAAACTAACTTTGTCACAAGACTAAAGAGAGGATTTAGAAATTACAAAGGTAAGTTACCCTGCAAATGTTTTAACTATGATAAAGTAGGCTATTTTGTTGCAAAATGCCCTCATAATAAAAAGTATAACTTCAAGCAAGTAGAGAGTAGAAAAAAGGTAAAACCATACTATCCCAAGAAGAATAACTTCTTCAAAAACAAGAAAGGTCTATACAAAAAATAAGACAGTGACTCAATAGAAGATAATGATAGTGAAAATGATGATCATGACTATGTTTTTGTGGCTAAGGGAAATTAATCCATGTTCATGATAATAGGATCAAATTATATAAATCTAGAAATAGATGAAGAAGAAGGATAATTAGATCTAGAATGTGAGCTCATATGTGCTCTCAATGAGATTGAAAACCTGAGAATAGAGAACTCAAGGCAGAATAAGCTTAGACACAAAAAATGAAAATTTATCCAAAAGTATTGATAAATATAATTAGATGGTAGTTAGCATAAAGACATAAGTTGAAGATTCTAAATAAATGTAATATGTAGTTAAAATTTAACTAGAATCTAAATATGATGAGTGTATGAAGTTTGATATAGAAATAGTGGCCTTGAGAAAAGAGCTTGAGAAAGCCAAATGTCAATCAGATGAAAAGTTGAAGGTGAGAGGATGATAAGACATTCTTGATGAATTGATAAACTCTCAAAAGACCTCAAAAGAGAGATCAGGTCTTGGTTATGAGAAGCGAAAAAGTTCCTCAACTAGTACACTTGCTAACCCATATGAAAACTTCAAAGGAGAAGGAGAATCAGGAGTAAATAAAGAGAAATCTAGCAAGGACACAAAAAAAAATTCAAATACAAATGATGTGAAGAAGGCTAAACCTAAAAAGAAACTTAAAATAAAAGAGGAAGATGAATGTAGTTGGTGAAGAGGGATATGCCAAAGTGAGATAATTGAAGAAGCCAAAGTGAAGAAGAGCACCTCAAGCTACACCAAGAAATGTTATGACCAGATATTCCTCATCTTTCTATGGGTATCTTTATAGCTATAATCAGTTTGGTCATAGGGATATTGATTTTAGATTTGTATCAACAAAAATATATTTATTTGTAATTATAAACTCATGTGATCCTTTGTTAGAAACAAGTGTAATGTGCCATAATTATAATAACTCTGGTCACATATCTAAATATTATATAACTATCTTTGTAAGATCAAAAGTACACAATGTAAAGAAATACATGCCTCCCATTGTGAACAAAGGTTCACAATATTCTAAAAAGAAGCTAAATAAGAAACCTAAGGATGTATGGAGAGTGAAAAATCAATCCATGATTACTCAGACTACACTTCATACCAAAGATTAGAATTTGTGGGTGATAGATAGTGGATGTTCAAAGCATATGATAGGTGACAAGAGTAAACTCACCAAATTGAGAAATTGTAAGGAAGGATCTATCAGATTGGGAGAAAATACAACAGTAAATATCAAAGTTAAAGGAACCTTAAACACATGTGGTAAACTACCTACATATGATGCCTTTTATGTTGAAGGACTGAAGAATAATCTACTATGTTTCATCCAAATGTGTGACAATGGATATAAGGTAACATTTGATGTAGAAGGTTGCAAGCTAAAGAGATCTAACAAAATAGTTGCAGAAGGGAAAAGGATTGATATAAATATCTATAATCTTGTTGAAGTGAATGATAATATTTATTTGATCAGAAAGGTTAATGAAAGCTGGTTGTGGCATAGGAGAATGGGTCATGTCAACTTTGATAATCTAGTCAAAGTGAGCTCAAATAAGTGTGTAAGACACATGATCAAGGTAACTAAACCTCTAGATACTACTTTCAAGGAATGTCAATTGGGTAAATACAAAAGGGTCAAATTTCAAATAGAGGATTACAGAAACTACAAAGCCTCTATAATTAGTTCATACTGATCTTTGTGGTCTTACCAAGATAATAAGATCTAAAGGATAGTGGTAATTCATGTTATTTGTATATGACTACTCAATAATGACATGAGTAACCTTTTTAAAATACAAATCTTAATCCTTTGAGAGATTCAAGATCTTTAGATCCATGATTGAAAATGAGATTGGAAAAAAAATCAAATGCTTAAGATATGATAAAGGTGGATAATTCACCTCAAATGAATTCATAGAGTATTTAGAGAAGTATAAGATAAAAAGGCACTAATCTTCAGAAATGACTCCAAAACAAAATGGAGTTATTGAGAGAATGAATAGAATAGTCAAGGAATGGCCAAAACAATGCTAAAGGAGGCCAAGTTACATGATGGATATTCAAGAGAAGTAGTCGAAATAATAGTATACATCCTAGACAGAGTTCAATAGAGGGTAAATAATGACAAAAATTCATATGAGATATGGTATGAATAGCCTACCTTTGTTATTTAATTTAGAGCATTTGGAAGCAAATGCTACATTTGAAGAAAGAAAAACAAATTAGGAAGCTTTGAATCAAGATGTGATGAAGGAATATTTCTTGGTTATTCCACTCAAAGAAAAAACTATGTACGCTATAATAAGAGCCTACATAATATGGTAGAGAGCATAATTTCAAGCTTGAAGAAGGCATAAAACATGTTGAACTTAATAAGGAAACTGGTAATGAAGAGGTAAATCTTGAAGAAGAAGTAAATAATGAAGAAGCTGAGGAAAAGAATGAAAAAGCACCGCCAAGATTGATTCAAAAGGATCATCCTAAAGAGCAGACAATTAGCAATTAGAATGAAGGATTTTAGATAAGGAGAAGATCTATAATGAATAAGGAACAAGTTTTTTTGTAATGTCTAAAATTGAGACTAAGATCTATGTTGAAGCTAGTAAGGATGATAATTCACAAAAGGACATGGAATAAGAACTAAGAAAAATAGAAAAGAACAGAAATTGGCTATTAGTTCTAAGAACCTCAAACAAGAATGTGATAAGAACAAAATGGGTCTATAAAAATAAACATAATGAGAATGGAGCTGTTATAATAAATAAAGGAAGATTGGTGTATCAGGGATATGCACAAGTTGAAGGCATCGACTTTGAGGAAGCATTTATTCTAGTTTCTAGATTGGAAGCTATAAAATGTTTCTAACATTATCTATTTATAAAAAGTTCAAAGTTTATCAAATGGATGTCAAGTTTGATTTCATGAATGGGAACCTAGAAGAGGAAGTATACATAAAAAAACTAAATATTTTCATTAGTCTAAACAATAATATTATGTATGAAAACTAGAGAAAGCACTGTATGGTCTAAAATAGGCACCTCAAACATGGTATTCAGGATTATACCAATACCTAAAACAAGAAGGTTTAAACATAATATGTGCAAATAGTAAGCTATACTTCAAATCAAAAGGTGAGTATATGATGATTGTTTTTATTTATGTAGATGACATAATATTTGGTGGTAGCAATAAAAAAATGTGTAAATAATTTTCTACATAAATGCAAAGTGAATTTTAGATGTCTATCCTAGGATAAGTTTTCTTCTTCCTTGGTCTTCAAATAACATAATTTAATGAAGGGATATTCATATCCCAAACCAACTATTGAAAGGAGATGCCCAAAAAATTTGGAATAGAAGATAACACACTAGTTAGTACTCCCATGATAACTAGATGTAAGTTGAGAGGATGAGTCCCTTGATGGAAATCAGACTATGTATAGATCAATGATAGGTAGATTGTTATGCCTAACTACATCAAAACTAGATATCATGCAAGCAATGTGTATGGTTGCTTGATTCTAGGTTGCTCCTAAAGAGTCACATGTCAATGTAGTGAAAAGAATATTTTGATACATCAAGATCACAATTGAAAATTGCCTATGGTACCCTAGAAGTGAATATTTCACTTAGATAGCATATACTGATGCTAATTGGGTAGGAAGTGTGAATGATACAAGAAGAACTATTGGTGGTGCATTTTTCCTTGAAAACACACTTATTTTATGGTTGAGCAAAAACAAAGAGTTAGTTATTATTTTTACAACAAAAGCAGAGTATGCAACAACAATGACATGTTGAAATCAAGTCTTATGGATGAATTAAACACTCAAGGACATTGAGGTTGAGTATAAATCACCTTTTTCTATTATTTTTGATAATTAAAGTGTTATAAATATATCAAAAAATATAGTGACGCATTCAAGAACCAAGCACATATCAATTGAGTACCACTTCTTAGGAGAAAGGGTTATAGATCAAGAGGTCATAATGGAATATGTGCCAATTTTGGACTAGATTGTACACATATTCACCAAACCTCTTCCCAAGGAACAAATTGAATATCTAAGACACAAGTTGGGAGTAGTGGCTCCTACACCACATCACTAAATCACTAGTGATATGGCATGAGTCCAGAGGGAGTCTCATGGAACCTTTATTACTCCTTGGAAGAAGAGAGAAAAGTCAACTCAAGTATGTATACCTCTAGAAATTATGAATGAGTTGAAAGATGTAGATTCTTGGAAAAAATCATTTATATGATAAAGGGGGAGAAATAGTTAGACAAATAGTCAGATAGATTTCCATTTCCATTTATATCAAAGGGGGACAATAGGTGAAAATGCTCTCTATGGGAGAAAGAGCAAAATGTTCTCTACAAAAGTTTGAAGAAAAAGTGCAAATGTCAAAGTAAAACTAGAGAAGGTGTCCAAGTTGAGTATTAGGAAAATGTCACATTACCTAAGGGGGAGAAAGCATGGTGTGAACAACCTTAGTTCATACTCATTAGAAGCCAATGAAAGTAATGTTAGAGAATAATCTAATTATTAGAAGATCAAAACATTAAGACTGCATCGGATCATTTAGTTTGTAATCTTTCCCAAAGGGGGAAATTGTTGATAATATGATTGTCATTCATGTCAAAAGGATTAGGTGGGATTGATGGAGAGAAGAGCATGTTTCATAGTTTCATTATGCAAAGTTTTCATCATTTTATAGAGACCGTTTATGGATGTTTAAATTCAAATAAATAGAATATCCATTTTGGGTTTTTTATTTAGATTCTAGAAATATGGATCATAGGTTTAGAGGAGAAGGAATGAGCTCATAATAAATTTATTTAGCTCTTAGACTGAATAGGGTTTTTTAATAAAATAAAAGGGTTTAGCCATGTTTTCAACAAGCAAATTTATATTTTAATGTTATCTTGGTATAGCTGGGAACCGATAGCTTAAGTTATAACTTTATCCTTTTTGTCATTAAGAATCTAGCCCCTCGACCTAGCAATTCCCAGATCTAATCACTGATAAAAAGACTTTATATTTTCCTAAGTCCAAGACTTAATGTATGTCCCATCTTAATCAATAGGCAATGCTTCATCACACATAGATGATCCAATGAATGGAATCAAAGTCAATGTGTCAAAGGTCCCTATGAGTGAAAGTGCTAAGTCTAAGTGTCACAAGCATGGAGTTTGTCAGATAGATGATTAATGACAATGAGCCTATCAGAGTTAATGTTCAAGATAGTTAGAAGATTGATGGCTTGTGATTAATCAGATATTGGAGATCTAATGAACCGTGATGTAGTCAAATTATCAAAAGGAATTTCAAGTGAGTGCATAAGTGATAAGTGTGACATTCACGAAGCTTGTCAGACAGAGACCCAATGAGCATAATATTGACAAATATAAATAATGAGCTTATCAAAATATCTGATGGTATGTGGGTGATTATGCAAAGGAGATCCAACCTAGTGAATGGAATCAAATGCTATAAATAACTTAACATTTAATAACTAGATAGAAGTAAAGATTATACATCTTTGAAGATCCAATAACATGCCAAATGTAGGATGAGTTGATCTAATGGAGTGAGTGCGCTCAGATGGAACAAAGTGATCAATGCTTATTGACATAGTGGCATGTTAAATACTAAACATGATTGAGAAGATAGATGGAGTGAAAGTGACCCAAAAACACAAGAAGTAGTGAGATGAGGTCAAAGTGTCAAATTTTAATAGCCAATTAAAAGTAAAAATTGTACATCCTTGGACATTGAATGGCGCATGGGAGCTATCATATGGATATCGATGGATGCATTTTAAAGAGTGAAACATTAAATTTCAAAAGTGTATAGAGATTTGATGAAGAGAGAGAGAGAGAGAGATTGGAGATGGCATAAAGAAAGAGATCAAAGGATAGTATTTAAAGTGTTTAAATTCCTATGGTCAAGTGGAGAAACATGTAGGAAATTATTATTAAGCCCTAAATCATGATACATATAATGATATTGATCGATGTAACTAATCAAATCTATGTAAAAGTTCATGTGACTCATAACTAGAGCTTGAGAATTTCTAAAGATAATAACATGACTAGAAATTATGGTGGTGTAGCATGATTTCAAGATGTGAGAAATTCATAGTTCAAGAAATTTAAACTAAGTCCAAAATAGAGAGTGATGTGTTACAATTTGAGTGTGAACACAAAATATATGAATACCTAGATCAAAAGCTTATATATATATATATATATATATATATATATATATATATATATATATATATGACATCTGAGACACATGCAGATGTTGTTGAAGCCATTTGAATTATGTCAAATAGAAAATATATAGAAACAGAACCAGATGGTAGAGAGGAAAAGAATAGGCTATAGAGATAGATGAAGTGTGTCAAATAGATAAATATACAAACACAAAGAGAGAAGGGAAGAGAAGAAGAAAGGCATACATATATAATGTGCAAAAAATGAGTAGTTATAAATTAGACTTGTAACAAAGAGAACAAAGTTGGATTCATTTATGAATATACTTTTTATACTAGAGTTATATCTCCATATATCTAATTGGTTGGTCCCATTAGATAATATGAGTTGGTCTTTAGTTAGAGAATTGGTTTTTCCTTAGGGTTGGTGCCCTTAAACATTGTAAACATTGAGGTTAAGTTGAGTTGGTGCTTCCATTGAGTTGGTGATTTTAAAATAGGGGATTGGTGTCTCCTTATGGTTAGTGTCCTTAAATGTAATCTGTGAGGTTTTTCTAGTCAAGGTTTATACTATGAGTATGGACTAGAACATTAGATTCTAGCATATATTATCACTGTGGTTTTTCCCTTTGGGTTTTCCATGTATACATTTGGTCTCATAAGTATTTATGTGTATGATATTTACATTTGATTTAATCATCATATATATTTTATTCTACATTGAAGTTCTTTAAATAACTAGGTTTAATTGATACATTGATTCACCCCACTCTTAGTATCTAGTTTTGTTCTAACATACTATCTTCTTATCCAAAACCTGAGCTATATTTTCTTACTTTTTTTGGTATCTATTACTTTCAATATACTTCTTTATATTCTTCCCCTTATCCATATTGTCCTTGTAAATAATATAAATATAAAATATTTTATATTGTAGATATATCAAAATTTTATGGTAAAATCACACATAAGAATTGTCATTGATTTTATTTAAAATTAAGCATAGAGAAATATCCTTGTAGTTCAACTTGTTGTATTTACCTATTGGAAATATTTATTTCCTCATGTAAACAATCACCAAATATCCTTCTTCAAATACTTTTGACCTTATTCTAACATCTATTTATACTTTATATTTTCTATTATTTTCATGTAGATTTTTCCTCACATATTTTTATAACTATTCCATATACTATACAAATGATTTTGCATCATTACTAATTCATTATAAAATTGGTAACTTCATCAAAAATAAAACATCCATAGGATTCCTTCCATAAACAATCTAAAATTATGACTTTCTTGTTGATGTATTCATTTAAATATTATACGCAAACTCAACCTATGATAAATTCAAGTCCATATGTTTTTGCTTCTTATCTTGATTATGCATCTCAACAAATTTCCCAAGTTAATATTTAAAAATTATATATGTCCATTTATTTGTGAGTGGTATACACTACTAAAATATAGATTTGTTCCCATATTCTTTCATAAATTCATCCAAAATTGACTTAGAAAGTTTATGTCCCTATCTATTGTAATAGTTTTTGGAGCACCATGCAATTTTAAAACATCCTTAAAAATAGTTCTATAACTCTAGTGGAATAATTGGATTTATTACATGCAATAAGATGAAACATCTTAGAAAACCTATCTACAATAAAAAAATATTGAATCATTACTTTTTTGTGTGTTTGGTAACCCCAACATAAAGGCCATACTAGAATTTATCAATGGTCCTTTTAGAACTGGTAATGACATGTAAAAACCTATATTATTTAAATGTCCTTTATCCCCCTGAGATATCCTACACCTTGAAACATATGTAGTCATATCTCTCTTCATATTTGGCCAAATTACTTCTCCAACAAAGCTATTATCTTTGACATACCAAAATGTTTAACCAAACCACCACATTTTGAATCTCTCATAATATTATCTATTAGACAACTAGTTGTACAAAATTATTTCCCCTTGAAGAAATAACCATCCTATAAAAGGTACTCATCATAAATATTAGATGTCAATCACATGGTAATGGATTCTTACATTGCTCAATTATCTTTCAAAAATATGGATTATAACCATATACTTCCTTAATAACCTCGAGTCCAACTAACTCACTGATCATAGTGGTTAACAACTATAGTCCCATGATCAAAGTATCAAGTACCGAATTTTTCTTTCCTAATTTATGATTTAAAAGAAAATTATATCCCTAGAAGAAAGACAACCACTTTTCTTGTCTAATATTTAACTTCTTTTTATTATTCACATAATTGAAATCCCCATGATCTATGAATAGAAAAAATTCCTTAGGAACTAGGTAATGGATTCAATATATTAATGTTTGTACTATAGAATAAAATTTATCATCATATGTAGAATACTTCTTTCTTACCTCATTCAATTTCTCATTGAATGATACTATTGGCTTTTCTTCTTGACTTAAAACATCATTGATTACCACATGTGGCATGTATAAATTAGTTTTTATCTTCTAAGGCAACATAGGTTATTCTGAGAGCTTCATGAAAATTAAAAGTAGTTAGATTTTATCAAATTATACATGAGGATAATAGTTTTCATGTGAATATGAATAATAATTTGAGGGTTAATATTACAACATATGATTATTATTCAAATTCATATGCATCTATATTTTTTACTTCCTATTCACATGGATTCATACCATCATTTCACACCATGGGTTATACATACATGCCTCTCATTATTGATACAATTTTCTAGGAACATCCATTTACCATTGTGCATATCTCTTTTTATTTTACTTCATTACTACTTACTTTATCCACACTCAAAATATTATTCTATCCATTACTTATATTTTCACTTTGGTTATTTCCCTCATTCTTTTAAATCTAATTCAAATAGTCTAAAAATTTACCTTACAATGGTTTGAATGGACATTCTTTATGCCTTAGCCCTTGCTTAGTATTGTATACCTATTTTGATAGCTTTCATTGCACTTACATGATTACATTTATCTACCTAAATTCTATATGAGAACACATAACTTCTTTCTCATTATGGGCATGATCATCCTTATGTACATCAATATAATTATATTACACATACATTGGGGGCACATTATTTTCCTTCCATGTTGTAACACAATGTTTTTTAACCTTGTTATGGATTATTTAAATACATCCATTTTCCTCTTATTTTAAACCCTTTTTTCTTAGCACTTTTAAATAGTTTTAAGTTCAGACTTTCTAAAAAATACAAAAAAAATGTAATAAATTAAAAATATTACAAAAAAATTCAAAAATAAAAAATTAGGATGTAAAAACATTTTCAGCTGTTGTCAACTTACTTATTTAGATACATTATTTATTTCGTGTAAATTACATATAATGTTTTAGTTCTCTATACATAATTTTTTCACAAGGAATTTGAGTGTGATACATGACATAATTTCAAATGGCTTCTCTATTATCGGCATCCCTTATCACCCAACACCATTCCTAAGTTAGGGACATATCTTCATTTTGTGTGAGCACTTAAACATGTTATATTTATCTATAATCTTTTTAAGATGTTGAGCTATTATCATACAAATGTATTCTACTCAATCATACTTTTCATTGTTTTACATATATATGTTATTTGATAACAATGAAATTGATTAATATGGTTGAGATATAATAGTATAATTTATTCTATGCTTATTTTTTACTTTACTACAACATAAGGTAAGACTTTTTTGTTTATTGTGTTTGGATCTTAGACTTAGGTGTTCAACATATACATGGTATTTATTGTATGGAATTATCATGCCATTTGAGTGTGGCCCTTAGTCTTGTGTGTTTATTCTACATTCACATCTCCCTTGTATGTGGCCTTTGGTCCTTATATGTGAAATTATGTGACACTGATTATACGTTCATTACTTTTTAACATGGTTCCATGATTCATATCACGATTTAATTATATTTTCTACTTTTACTTTGATGACATGATACATATAATGCACATGCTCATTATATGCTTTGATTTTATATGTTTATAACACATGTTTCATATACAATTCAAACATTACATCTATTACTATGATGAAATACAATTAAAGTGTTTATATGACACTACATTATTACATATTTCACATATTTTACATTTTTCTTTAGAGATTAGTGACTCACGATCTATGTTCCTCATCTCACGATTAAGGTATCACAATGGGATTGTCTTGAGAACTCAAGTCCTCATTAGCAACAAATTTTAGATTTATGGCACTATAAAATTTTATGAATTACAACATTATTAAATAAAAATAAAGTATGGGGGAATATGACACGCATGTGCACACATTCTGAAACTATATATTCATAAATATATGATGAATTTGTATGGGCATATGCATAATTATTATAATTACATGTTATAGGTTTTGAATAGTTACATTTTTTAAAGTCATATATATAAGTTCAATTGACATTAAATATCAATACAATATAGTACAAGGTCGATTATATTCATTCATGTTCATGTTACTACATGGATATCTAGAAAAAATAAAATTCTTATGTTCAAAAGTTTCGAACGTATAAAGATTAAATCAGAATATAGATCCATTTTCAATTGTTTGATTATTCTCATTTTGAAATTAAAACACATTAAATTCTAAAGACACTCAAAGTTAATGGTTAAAATTTAGCCTTCAAACATAGTGAGCCATATTTGGTGGTTTCACCCTGTGAATTAGTTTTACAAAATACTCTACACATTTAAATGAGAGTTAGAACATATAATTTTTTCAACTCAAAGGATTTAAGTGGTACAAAATTGATAATTGATGACTCTAAATTGACCACAATTTTAGTTTCTCTAAATACCTAAAAAAGTGGCACTCACATCCTCTAATTTCAAGGTAAATGGAAATTAGATTACATACTCTTTCAAGGGTATAATTTCCTTACTCTCCTTTCAGATTTCAATTTTCAAGTTTTTTATTACAAAATTTCAACTATGGATTGTAACTACTTTCAATTTTATTGTTGAAGTTTTACATTAAAGCATCTTGTACGATCAAGTTTCACATCAAAATAAAAACTTATGTTAAAATCTCCTTTACTATAGTAATTTCACTTCATTGAATGACTAGATTAAAGTGGGTGGATGTATATATTGAAGGTTATTCACTAAATTGTTGACAATATTTAAAATTTAAATTTTTACCCCACTTGGCATATTGTTCATTTCATCAACTTGAAATATATATAGGAGAGCTTGCCATTCCACAAGATTTATTATAACACCTTTGAACATGATTCAAACATCCTTATTCTAATAACAAATTCTAGTAATCCAGATATTAGTAGTACTTATCCTTATCAGACATGACCACACCATGTCAAACATGATCACACTAGAGATTTAT
This sequence comes from Torreya grandis, assembly GCA_037957365.1. Taxonomy (NCBI): domain Eukaryota; kingdom Viridiplantae; phylum Streptophyta; class Pinopsida; order Cupressales; family Taxaceae; genus Torreya; species Torreya grandis. Next base: position 334,065 of record JARHVA010002637.1, read on the forward strand.
CCAATAATGTAGACTTGTCCCCTATCTTGCAATAATATTTTTATTTTTATTTTTAATTCAGACAATTCATTTTAACCATCTCCAATTTTAGCACGGTTGATTAGTAAAAGAAATTCAATAGATTTATTTTTTTAAGCATAACATGTCCTCTCCAAACACATCTAACAATATCTAGGAATTTCTATTACACATTGAGAAAAAGAAAATTATTACTTCTGATTTCCATTTTTCTTTATCCTAATGGTAATAGGACAATTTTGAAGTCATTTTATTTTAGGTCAAGGGTACTCGTCATCGTATTCAAATTTATCTATCTAGTTGTGTTCATATTAAAAAATTCAAGATTCATACCTTCACTCTAGTAGGGAGAAATACATTGAATTGGAGCCATTTTATGATATGTAGAAGATGCTCAGATTATGTGTTGTTTTTTTAGGATAGTTTAGCCATTCCCATTGTTGATTCATGTCTTTCTATTTGATATATATTTTGGTTATTGTGCAAGAGACATGGATTTTATTTTACATGTCTCTGTGTGCTAAATTGAGGCACAAAATTAATCAATACACACTCATAAACCAAAATTAGTAAAAAAGAATCAATCAAGATGTGGTGACAACATAAAAACAAGGTCAAAGTGTATTTGCTACTTTATAGTGTGGACTTGTCTCCACACAATTTGAAACCATTATTTCAATTACAACAAAATTCATAGGTATTAACAATTGATTTTCACCCACAATCACTATGAATTATTTTAAGCTTGGTTTTCATATTTGTTTATCAATTTAATCTTATAAATCATTTTTTACTCCATATATTTTATATTTGACATTCAATGTTTTATATCTATATAGATCTATATCAGTGTTCTATAATTTATTTGTTCTTAGTATTTCATTGTTAAATAAAAAATCCTTAAACAATGTCATGATAAAATAATAAAGTAGGTAAATGTTATTATAATAATAATAATAATAATAATAATAATAATAATAATAATAATAATAATAATAATAATAATAATAATAATAATAATAATAATAATATAACTAAAATGCTAAACATATAAAGTCATAGTTAACCTGAGACAACATCAAGGTTATCATGCTAAATTACATTATCAAAACCCTAACTATTCACTCTAAGTCAAACACTCCTCAAGCATTCTAGTTTCAATATTCCCATCATCTGATGTTTGTAGAGGCACAAAATCAACCCGCAAATAAGGATAAATTTACTAATCAAGGTCATCCCATTCATAATTGGAACTACTAAAAGAATATAAATTTTTGATGATTTGCCCCTTTTCCTTTGTAATAAACAATGAAATGGATGTTATACATTTATTAAATAAAATCATGAAACACAAATCCACACACATAGATCTCTATATTTTAATCCTAAAATACATGTGGGTTTAGTCACCCTTTTCCTCTATTAATAATTATATTATTGGCTTCATTGTCTTATAAGTTCATAATTATCTCAATGCTTAATAAACCTTTTCTAAGGATGATATTGTTGATAAGAGGTCATATATATATATATATATATATATATATATATATATATATATATATATATATATATATATATATATATATATATATATAGTTTAAGAGATAAGATTAATAATTTTTAAATATACATTAAAAAAATATAGAATAATTCAAAAAATAATAATTTTCAACTTAACAATTTTCTACACTTATCAGAAGTTGATTTTATATTTATTATCAAATCCAAGTTTATCCTTAAACTGTTTTCTTAATATGTGCAAAGATATTACATGAAATAATGGGAATAACAATAAAATAGAATAAAAAATTAAAGGAACTAAAAAGATATGCATTCTTTAATTTTTTTACATAAAAGTAAAAAGAATTGAAAAAATAAATTTCTTTAAATTTGAGATGTTTTCCTTGATAGTTATAATTTGATATTATTAAAAAATTAAATAATTTATCGAAATTTTTTAATTTTAAATTTTTTTCATAAAATTATTATTTTATTCTTCTAAATTTATATTCTCTAATTATAAAATCAAATGATACATTATGTCTCGTAATTTTTTAAAATTTTCCTTTTTAAAGATTTCCTTAAAAATTTATGTTTATTACAATTTTTTTCATAAATGAATTAAATTTTTTGTAATTTAAATTTTTTTTTAAAAAAAAACTCTAAATTTATTGAATTTTATTAAATTGCACCAAGTTTCTATTTTAAAAAAACAAGCCAAAAAAAAACAAAAATCAAATCATTAGGGGAATAATGTATCCAAAAGAGTTTCAAAAGGAATTCCTCAATGACAAATTATACACAATCGAAGATCAGTCCCAACAACTTTGAATAATAAATGAGAATGAAGGGAGAAAGGAGGAGGTTAAGAAGAAGTAAAATGATCTACCCAATATATTCACTTACAACTAAGCATCAGTGATAGAATATATTGCATGAGAATCATATTATGGCTACTTCCCATAATTCTCGAAGGAAAAAAAGAGTGGGAAAAGAACTACCAAGGACATCGCGACATAATCACTACCCACTCTTAAAGATTTTATAACAAGGAAAGGTTAGAGAGTGATAAGTATAATGTGATGAATTGCATTTATTGTTCTTACTCTTATTAACAAAAATTTATGGTGTTTGTTTGTTAAAGTGAATTCTTTTGCATTATAAATTTTTAAAAAAATATAAGAAAAAAAACTATTTGGAGAATAAATATTCATTGAGGTCATTTAATTAATGAGAATGAATATTCATTGAGGTCATTTAATTAATGAGAATGAGTATTTATTGAGGTTATTTAGTTAAGTATTAAATCAAACACAAGCATAAATCTTATAAAAATTAATTTATAATAAAAAAATATTGGAGATACCTTCAATTTAACATTAAATAAATGATTAGGTTGTAAGTGGTTAATCAGACATAGCTAATAATTATAAGACAAAGGTGATTTATTGTGCAATACACAACTGCATAAATTTTTTATTGTAGAAAAAAGCTAACTAATGAATATCTAAAAGTGTTAAATTATATTCATTATTCCATCAATAGAAACAAATTAGGTGATGAAAAGAATTTATTTCACTTGTATATTAAAATGCTACCCTTACCTTATGATTTTTAACAAAAATATATGATGAAAAAAATATCAACCAAGAATGACAACTTGTAAAAATAAATTAAATTAAAAAACATAACTGAATATTCTTGAACCATTTAAAACTAGTGTAGATATTAAATAAACACTACGTGTACACAAATATGCTAAAATTGTGTAATTTACCTTAATCATTTTGATTTTGTAGAAGATATGAACTTAGTGTTTCATAAGCCTCTTTGGTCTTGGAATAATAATGCCCTGGCCTTCAAACCTTGGTTTCTATGATTCGATCATTGCACTAAGGCTTTTGAGGTCAAACCGATTTGGATAAGGTTGACCTTTTTACACTTACAATTTTGGACTCATTTCTACTTCAAACCTATAGGTGATTCATTGGGTAATTATTTATATATGGATCACAAGGCCATTCACCACACAATGTTTACTTGTATTTTATTTAATTTATATGTCTCCAAAGAGGTTCCCGAGTTTATTAATTTGAAAGTACAAGATCCTACTTGGAAAAATCTCTTGAATATGAAACCTTGTCCTTCCGATATAGAAATTGCATTCAAACATATATCTTACATCTTCTTGAAATAATGTGAAGCATAGAACTAGGATATCATAGTGGAAGGAGACTCTCCTTGAGCATCATATTGTGGGAAAAAAGTGAGAGCATAGATTTAGAGAGCGATACAAAAAAATTAGAAGAAGAAATAGTCTCAGCTCAAAAAGAAGTAGAACAATTGGCAAAATTTTCTTCTTCCTTAGGAAATGAAAATAGATCTCAAACAAGTAGAAATGAGGATTCAAGAAATCTTTTGGATCAATCAAAATATTTTTTGAAATTTCCATTCAAATCCTTCATAATGACGAGGGGATTGGAATATTGTGGATAATAAAAATAATGATTGACTGAATAAAGAATTAACACCTCTTAACATGACTCTTAGATCATAAAAGGAATTTTTTTGAAGGGCCCAATATTTTTCTTTGTTTTGTGTAGCTCTTACAAATTTTATTCCTTATCTATTGTTGTTGTAGTATTGGTTTATTGTTGGTTGATTTTCTATAGACATTTATGTTCTAACTGATTTCAAAAACCATTTCCATAAGTTTCCTGTGAAAAATAAGGTCTCTATTTCCAAATCTCTCTTTTACCATTAATAAAAACATCTAATATAAGATCCATTTGGTGCCTTCGAAAAGAAAATTTTAAAATATACCATTGCTGACCCACATGAAGTTGAGTCTCGTCTATAAATTCTTGCTTTTATGAATAGGGTACAATAAATGGATTGAATAAGTCTCATCTAAACATTAAATTTGACGTATAGGATCCAATACAATATGATTGTAAGTGCCAATTCCAACTAACACGTTAAATGGGACAAATAAAATGTTATAATTTTATGTGATATGATTGCACCTAAATGCCTACTCTACTTTGTAATATGTTCACTATCAATGATCAAATTTGAAGGGTGTTTATATAACCAACCCCTCGATGATGAAAAGTTATAAAAAATAGTTTCCCTTAAATTAAAAAGTGTAAATTTAAGTGCCCTTCGATTGACAAGTGTAAATTTAAATGCCATTTGATTGAAAAAAATAAATTTTGTATATGTGTCACTAAAAGTATGAACTAAACAAACTTTGATTTAAATTTATTGGGGATTCTACGGTCCATCTTCCAATAACTTTTTAAGGTAGTAGTCTATATATTCAAATGATATATAGTAAAGATAGACAAATATCATGATGTGCAAGTAAAAGCTATAGAAAATTTGATTTAGTGCATATGGTCCTTTGGGTGCTTACCAACATGATCGATGCATTTATTTTCAATGGCTTCATAACATGAAAAAGACAACCTTTACCTAAAAGCTGCTAATAAATTTAAAAATCTTGATAGCTATTATAGGTAATAGTATTCAAGGATGAATGCAAGAACTTGAGCAAGACCATCACAAAAATAAGGAAAATATATATAAAATGCCCTTTTTCTTCCAAAATGATACATAATAGAGCTAATTTTATATGTGCTTTTGTTTGTAGGTATGAAGCATTGATACTGATTGGTGGGGGAAGTCGAATAGCCCCATTGCTGATCATTTTATCAGAAACATTGCACCAACATAACATTAAAAAAGAAAACCATGTTCCTAATGAAGTCCTACTAATATCATTAGTCAAAAAAACTTACGAACTGTGCATCTTAAAGCTAACATCTCCCTTAAAGATATGTCCAAATTATTTTGGGCTCTTGAAATTAGAAGTACAAGGATATGTAATTCAGGAAGAATCCCCAGATAATGAAATGGTAGAATCAAAGTTAGAGGGAATGACATTGTCCACTAGTTTTTTTAACAATTGCCAAATGAGAGAAGTAAACTTCGAGGAGGCAGATGCATGAGTGGGCTTTGTGTGTTCTATAAAAATCACAAAAAATACTTTATGGTAGGTAGCCATAGTTGCTTTTGTATTTCTAGGATATCTCATATTGATTGGCCTACTAAATTAGTTCTATATATACCCATTACATCAAAACACTTACACAGCGTACCTATGGTGGTCAGTAGGACTTTTGACAATTATTTTCATGAGTGTGTGGATTGTCATCTTTGGGGGCATAGTTTATGTAGTCTAGAATAGAAATCAAACCAATAAAGTTTACAAGTTGATAGAAGAAATGTATGGGATGTAGATTAGTGACAGTATTTTGGAGCAGCAACAGGACACCATTTTAAGAAGATGTAGTTTTCATTATCACCAATGACTTGTTATTCAAGGTAAATTTATTTCATATAAAATTAGATTAAATTAACTTAGATCCGCATAACACAAGAATTCATACAACTTCCATTGTTTTCTCAGCTTTTACACTTAAGCAAAGTTGTGGATATGTAAACATTGGGGGTTGTGGTCTATTGAAAAATTATGTACTTGGGTTCATATGGGTCTAGTAATAACCTTCACACATTCATGAAATACATAATTGAGAATTACATTTATTCAACTTTATTTAAAAGATGTTACAAATTACAAATACATCCATGTTTTGGTTTTTCTAATACTTTTATCTGGATTTTGTTTCATATAAGAAAAAGAACTAAAATATTTTTGTAGCTTGATGTAATTACTTTGTTCTATGGTATGTACATGTAAAATCCAAAGATATGATAGCAAAATTTTCTATAAAAGTGTGTGAAAAATATATGGGCATCATAAAATGGTAAGAATTCAAACACAAAAATAAAATAGTGAATAAATTTTTGGAAATACAATCTACAAAATTTATTCAATAAAAATATAGCATTCACCCAAAAGGGTAAAACAATCATAATTCATAACATCTTACTTTATACACATCAATTATACCTCTAATTTCTAATAACGAACTAAAAGAAAACATTTAAATCACAGAACTAGATTGAATAAGATCTAACTATGCAATGTTACACTTACAATATCAACTCAAATATTCATAACCTCCATATTTGGTTGGTTCATTTCATGCTAATTCTTCTATATGTGAATACCAAGTCCATGCACCATCTGAGTCCATCCATAAGTGGGTATATAATCCCTACCCACCCTAACCATCCATTGGAGATGGAAGTAGGAATGTAATAGACAACTTGGAGCATACAACTAAAACTAAAAACATGATGTAGAATAGAATCATGTTTTTGTTTTAACTTGTATACACCACCTTCTCAAGTGCACAACAAACTTCCAAGAACAACCTAGCTCATTACCGTTACATCTGCACCGAATTAAACAAGAAGGGAATTAGCAATACCTAATTATAGCATTCACCCAAAAGGGTACAATAATCATAATTTATAGCATCCTACTTTATAAAAAATAAATGTACTTCTATTTTTTAATAATGAGCTAAAAGAAAACATTTAAATCATAGATATAGATTGAATAAGATCTAACTATGCAATGTTACACTTACAATATCAACTTAAATATTCATAACTTCCATATACAATTGGTTCATTTCATGGTAATTCCTCTATATATCAATACCTAGTCGACGAACCACCTGAGCCGATCCATAAGTGGGTATATAATCCCTATCCACCCCAACCATTGGTTGGAGATAGAAGTAGGAAATCAATAGGCAACTTGGAGCATACAACTAAAATAAAAAAATGTGATGTAGAATAGCATCATATTTTTATGTTCACTTATATACACCACCTTTGCTAGTGCACAACAAACATCCAAGACCCACCTAGCTCATTATTGTTACATATGCATCCAATCCAATAAGAAGGGAATTAGAAGAACCAATTTATAGTCTAATAATAAAACACATAAATGTAAATGTTATATTAATGATTATAAACAATTTTAAATAACATTTAACTATCCAATTTTAAAAATAAGTAAATGCCAAATATAAATGTAAATATTAATGCCCTTGTTGTTGAATTAGTATTTTAAATATATAAAACCAATCTTTTTGTAATTGCAAACTTTAATCTCACTTTAAATTAGTCTTACAAATATATATAAAAATATTACTTAAAACAGTTTATAATCATTAATATAATATTTACATTTATATATATTTTATTACTGCACTATGAACAAATCATGGTAATGCCTTTTTTGTTGAATTAGTTTGTACATATATAAAACCAATCTCGTTATGTTTGGTTCTTCAAATACTATTTTATTTGCTTTCTCCCTCCAAAATTTGGAAAGTAAATTTACAAGGCTCTTATTCTACATGCATTTTAAGACCATTAACTTAAGGGTAGGACTCATATTTTTAGCAAATGGAGTCTCTCCCTCTCCCTCTCTCATATTTTACACACCAAGAACATTTTATCCTTTTAACACCATTACAATCTTTTATAGTATAATCCCTTGGAAATCTTAGACTTGAATGTTCTTTTTTGTTCTTTTGATGATTGTTCCTCTTCTTGAATTTATTCTCCATCTGATTTGTAGCTTCCTTCATGTAGATGAACATCGAAGTCTTCATTTATCGACTAGCATTGTTGATTACAATCTTGAGGGATATGAAATGAATAATCAAGTGTTAATTATCTTTTATCCTTCTTAAAATGACTAATAGGAGCCATTTTCTCCCAATTTATACCTAGTCAATGACAAATTTAAAACAACAATTAAATGTATAAAATTAATTTATAACTACGCAATGCTATTTTTCTAGAAGTACTGATTATAGGCTTTTAAAAGTTAGGGATACCAAAATCCAATCTCACTTTGAATATGTATGTATGTATGTACACACACATAGATACACACTAATTCAAAGGGAGATTGGTCTTAAAAAAAAGAAATAATACAATTCATTTATTATTTTTGTAAATTTGTAAGGCAAAGTGTACACTCTACAATACTCATTACATCAACTTAGATGGGCTAGGATGGGCAACTTGGTTTAAATTTGACCATATATATATATATATATATATATATATATATATATATATATATATATATATATATATATATATATATATATATATATATATATATATATATATATATATATATATTAGTAATCTAAATATATATAAAAATGAAAAATATATATTTTGAAACATTACATGGCGGAAAAAGATAGATAATCTCATTTAATAAGTTCAGGTAGTACTATTACAAATGGTCTTTCCTAGTAGGATCCAAATTTGAATCCGTCATAGTGAAGATCATGTCTAAACCATGGTTCAAACATACCATTTGAACTTTGAAAATGCTTGCCACATGTCTAAGACTCTAAATGCATATTAGAGGTGGTCAAAATTCCTAGCCCCCTTTTAGAGTGGAGATTTAGGTGGATACTATTTAGAAAATGGTCACTGAGACACATGGACCTTATTGTTATGTGAGATTCCTTAGTTATTTTCAACAAAATTTACACGCCCTTCAACTTAAGGGGGAGAAGAAATTTATAAGACCACATTTTTCTCTTCTCGATCACATCTTTCATACTTTGACTAAAGATCCAATAACACAAAAACAAACAAAAAAAACTCCTCCAAAGGATTATAAGTTAGAATTGTATGTATTCTAGTTACCCAAAATGAAAAAGAAATTAATTCCCACTCCTAGATACCCAAATCAATTCTAGATACTCTAGAAAATTAATTTTCACCCCAAAACAACTGTGTACAAAATACCCAAATACCTTAATCATATTTGATGCTCTAAATAAAATTTAAAAAAACACCCAAATCAATTTTAGATGCCCTAAATAAAACCATGAAAATACCCAAATTAAATCCACATATCCAAAGTCAAAAAATAACTAGAAATGTGAAAATTTGAGAAAAAGAGTAAGAAAGAAAACCTACCAAGTTTGAAGAAGATAGACAATCCAAAATTAAATGTCTTGAATGGGTTATCCTTATGTAGTCATGTTTACTATAAAAGATGAAATTTTTGGGCTTCGAGTCCTTATGCATGCAGCATAACCCCCAAAGAATGGCAGGTCTCCACAACCCCAATAATAACCTTTATCAAATGTGTCGTCTTTCTCTTGCTATAATGCTCCCGCTCAGGGTCCAAATTATAAATGAAGGCCACTGCCATTGCCAGCCCTTCAAATTTGACCGCTGAAAATTCCAAACCAAAAACCCCAATCTTAAATTATGAGATAGCCTATACAGGGCTCTTCCTAAGAATTCCAAGGTGGGACTGGGCGTCTCCTCTATCACCAGAACTATAAACTTCAGCGATGGTGAAAATCTTAGAGAAGGACTGAAGAGGCTTCAGAATCGAGAATCGGAGGTATCTACAGCCATAAGTAACAGAGGGACTACCATTATTAATTTGCATTTGCTACCGCTGGTCACACTCAACCCCTACCACGTGTCGTGCCAGTCTATCAGGCCATAAACCTCTACCATTCAGTACATTTACCTAACACCAAGTTTCAAACTTCCAACTCCAAGTCTAATGGCATTTATGGCAACCATTACCAATTTGTCTTAATGCCTGCGGCAGTGTGGCTAAAGTGCATGTTGGAACTTTGCAAGTGCAACCTTGCCAAATTCATTAAATTTCATTTATTAAAGCTCTGCCTCCAACCTCCACTGTCTATCGCCCGCATCCAAAGTCCAACTCTCAGAGAGTGTGCTGACAAGTCGCTGCCAGCTCAAATTCTCAATGACAATTGACAAGTTTACTATGTATTGTAAATTGTAATTTGTGTGTGCCATGTAGGATTCAGGTTGCATCTGGACCTTGACCTAGTGATGACCCTGACGTGAATTTTCAAACCAAACCCTTCTTTTTTCATTTTAAATATCACTGAGCCCTTTTTTATTGTCACATGATTTTTATATTTCGCATTTTTTTACAATCGTTTTTTAAAGCCATCTAAGACGGGTTTGAAGCCCTTTGATGGGCTGTGATGGGTTCAAATTTGGACCCTGCTCACCATCTTACTCTTGAGTGGGCAAGACTGAAGACGTTAGTACCTACTCTCGACATCGAAGAAGAGAATGTGCTAGGTGGTTAGAGTTGTTTTTGATATATTTCAGGGGTCATAAGTGATTACTTAAGTGTCTAAAATTATATTTTGATGTTTTTATGAATTTATTTTGTGTGTTATAATAGGTAATACTTACAAAATGGATGAGGAGAATGTGTTAGGTGGTTAAAGTTATTTTTGATATATTTCTAGAGTCATAAGTGATTATTTAAGAGTCTAAAATTGTATTTTAATTTTTTTATAAATTTATTTTGTGTGTGTCATAATAAGTAATGTTTACATGAAATCAGTGAATTACATAGAATATCATTTACTCATCATTTTAACTTATTATATATTTATTTTTTAAAATTTTAAAATTTTAAAAATTAAATATCTTTATAACCAAATATAAATATAAATTTATCTTTAATATATAGATAATATTTATAGATTTATAAGTCTATATAAATTTAGATGTAAAATTTATTAAAAATAGTAATTGAGAAACTTACTATAAGACTCAAGTTTCTTAAAAATAACAATTACTAAAAATAATATAAATTAATTAGTTTTATGTAACTTTTGGTTTATTTAATTTCGTAATCATGTATACCAACTCCAATTTTAATTTGAATTATATATAAAAAAATTTATATAATTTTTTTTTCATTTAATATCAATCAATAAAAAAATTACTTTCATATGATTTATGAATTTTACGTGTATTGTTATTTTGTTTAACTAATTTATAGATTCAATTACTATATAAAGAGGCCTCTCACATATGACCAAAATACAAATATTATTAAGTTGGTAAATATACATTTGTAAATATAGTATTTTCTTATCGTACACCTTGGGCCTCTGTGTCCATTAATTCATTTCTTGTTAATAAGTTATTTATTTCTATCTTTTTACAAAATAAACGTTTTGCTTGATTTAAATTTAAAAAATAGGAAGACAAATTTTATTTAAAACATCTTCGAAGTGAAATGTGTACATAGTTTGCCTAGAGAGAATTACCATTGATGGGCGTAATAGGTTGTAGGAAATAACAGGTATTGAAAAATTGCAATTATTCAAACGTCTACATCTTTCAGAACTAGGTCGTGGAAGCAAAAAGTAAAAAACATTGACAGATTGCAGGTAAGAGGGAGAGCAGCACATGGAATCGCATAAAGATTAATAAGAATTTTTTTATACAACGGGTTCTCAAATCTTGTAGAATGAAAAAGTATCATTCGGGAAAAAAGATTTCTCATCCTGACCATTTAGATAAGGACTAAAATACATTAATATAAAATTTTATAAAAACTAATTTGTTATGAATTTTTTATTTTTTTTATAAAACCAAATTTGTTATGAATTTCTATTTATTTATTTGTTTGTTGGTAAGCATTCAATTTAATATAAAATACAAAATAAAGACTAAAGTACATTATTAAAAAATCTTAACAATTTTTTTTTTAATTAATTTTTGTGTGGAAGTAATTAGTTTAATAGAGAATATATGATTGAGTTTTAAGTGGATTAACTTTATATAAATAATTATTGTGAGATGAGTGTAAAAAAAAATTTATGGAGAAAGATAATAGGTAAGGAGAATTTTAAAATGATAAATTATATTCATCAATTTTTTCTTATTTTCTTTATCAACAAATTTACACTATGATTTCGTGCTAAAATAGGTTCTCTTATCTTATTGAAATATTCTAATGACAATTGTACAGGTTGAACATTCAATTTTGCAAATTTTTTTTTTCTTTTTTGAAGCATGGCATGTTCAGCTAGGACCCACATATTTTGAGGTACAAATTGATAGCGCTGTATTGTTCAATGATGGACAAGCTATCAAATGTGGAAAAGTGCCGACCCCCAATGTTAGCTGAGTAGAAGTGCACAAAAAAATAACTGAATGAAGGGACAATGATGATGAAGAAAGCCTTTTATTGAAGCTCAGTTTTGGTGCTTGAATTCCCACCCTTTGCTCTTGAAACCATGTCCTGCCATTTTAATCCCCTCACTGAACCCCTGCTTGAAAAACCAGTTTGGGTTCATTTTCCTTACCTCCCACTCCATTTTTGGATTGAACCTAGCTTCAAAGCCATAGGTAATTCCCTGGATGAATTCCTGCTTATCCATCGTGACACCAAAATTTTCTCTCATACCACCTTCGCCAGAATTTTGGTTAATATAGATACATCTAAGGATCTACCAGAAAGAATTGTTCTGCAAATGGGCAACTGTTCTTGGTCCCAATCTATTAATTAAGAAGGTCTATTGTTCCATTGTAACTGTTGGTTCAATATAAGTCAGTTGACTAAAGACTGCAAACTTCATAGAAGAAAGAATAAATCTTCTTGGTGGTCAGAATTTAGCCCCCCCCATCTTACTATGGAAGCCCCCGATCTGAGGACTATGATTCAGATTTGTCTCTAGTTGAACCTGAGCTAGTTAGAATGGATTATGCCTATCCCAAAGTTTCAAAAGAAGCATATAAGGCAAAACCCCCTTTGTTGGAAACAAAGGGGCCCATTCTGGTTGCAAAATCCCCTCTTTCTAAGGATCTCATTCCCATGTTTGAATCATCATAGGCCGAACCTTTGGTTGAGGATTTAGCGGCAGATAAATCTCAGCCCCTAGAATTTGAAATACTATTACCCCTTGCTTCAGATCCAACAAAAGATGAGGGGTGGAGGATGAAAGTGTAGAAGAAGAAAAGTGGTAGAAAACAGGAATTCAACATGTCTCTCCATTTGGGTGGGCATCCCAAAAAAGAAAAGGCTTGATTCTCTCAGCTATTGGAGGGAAGTAAGTCACATTTCATGTTTGCTGCTAAGTCCCTCTGACTCCCTCTAGGGAGATATGCTTTGGCTTTGTTTGGCGAAAACTTCACAAAAGTTTCTTGGGTGTCTCTTTTTATCCCTTTCTAGTTGTTGACGAAAGCCTCCTTTGTGAAGGGTCTTGGCCACCCATTTAACAGCTTCTAGTAGAGGCATTCTATTTGACCTTTATTGTTCATTTATTGGTTTTCTCCTTTGTACATGGTTATGGGGCATTTCAATGTCATACATTCACCTATCAAATAAAAAATGATGAAGAAAGCCTTAACTTTTATTAACGAAAACAATGTAGGGTAACAAGGCATGAAGTAGATGGATTTATGGACAATGATTGGTGTGCATAGAAAAGAAATATGCACATAGAAGAAGATATAGTTTATAAGTGTCATGCAGGAATTATGTGCGGAAGATAGTTTCTAGATGATGGGTAAAACCCACAGGTCTCAGTGAGAATCATGTATAAGGCACGAGAGTTGTAAAGTAAAAATCAAGGAGCAATCTTTAATGTTATTAGGATGAGATCAATTTATTTTATGATTTAAGGGGGTTTCTTAAAGGGACGCAGGAGTTTCCCTATATATAGATGCTTTATCACTATGGGAACGGTTTTTTTTTTTTTTTTAAGTATTATGATAACTGATATAAACAGATAACTGATATAAAAAGCTAGCATTTTTAGGGCTTTGATGTTCTGTTCACCATGAATTATTATTATAATTGATATAAAGAGCTATGAGTGTTTGGTTACTCTAGTTATTGATGGCCATTTGTTAGGTATTCTTAACATTTATGTCTATAATGATTGCCCTGATAGATCTCTGCTTTGGCAATGTTTAGCTTATAACCTCCCCACTACCATGTGGCTAGTGTACGTCTATTTTAATATGATCAAACATGTTAAGGATACAATAGGTGCCTATCCTATGAGGTGGTTATTCATATAATGTGAAGTGTGGTTTTACTTCAAGAATAAATAGGGTAATGTCAACCCTCTCCTTCAACTACACTCATTTGATACCACATCATGGTTTATATGGTCTAATTATTGTGTTAGGGATCAATACATGTTTAAAAGGATCGATTATTATATGTTGTTAGAGGAAAATATTTTCTTCTTTTCCAACAATAATGGCCATCCTATCAGTATCCATTCAGACATGGTTTTCTTTGATCACACTCTTATCTCATGCACACTGGATTGTGTCACAAGGTTCAACAAGGTTTTACATGCTTAGTTTATCCTTAATACTTCTCTCTTAGGCCATTTTTGCACCAATTGCCTTACTACTCCAATTTTTAACTTGGCCCCTCACCCTCCTTATGTTGCCAGTTGAATTGATTGTTGGAATTGGGCCATTCTACACACCACCACCTTCCTTATCCACTATGGGAAGCAATTTGTGTGCATTCAAAAGCATTTTTAAGACATTATGCTAAAAGAATTCTATAAGTTCTCCTTTATTACTGAGCTTAATAATTTTTAGAATCATATGCATAATGTCTCCACCTCTCTCAAACACCACATTCAGGTGGTAGATGACTTCACTGCTATATGGGCACAATTGCAAATTTAATGTGACTAATTAAAGGCTTTATGACTCATCTTTTACCTTCTAAGAACTCACAGACTCTCCCCAATGCATGAGTAACGACAAAACACTAGGTTTTTATGGCTTCTCATATGAGTTATATAAATCTTTATGACGCTTGTTGGGCTAGACATGGTTGATGTATATAAATAAGCCCTACAAAACCATTCCTTGGGAACATTGATTTATCAAGGTAATATTAAGTTTATACCCAAAGCAATAAATCCATAGCTCGTTACCAATTGGCCCCATCACATTGTTGAATGTATCCTAAAAAAATCCCATCAAAGCTTTTGTCAATCGACTCTATTTTATTCTTCTTACAATTGTTAGACCTAAACAAACAATTTTCATTAGAGGGAAGTATATTCTTGATAATATTATTGTCGTTTGGGACGGCATGGAGTGGGCCAAAGTTTCTTATCAGTGAACCCTTTTTATGATGTTTGAATTTGAAAAACCCTGAGATAGAATTGAATGGCCATTTATCCTATCTATGTTAAAGGGTCTAGGTTTTGTGTATTACTTTGTTTTAGTAGTCCAAACTTTACATTCAGATGCTGCAACTTGTATCACCATTAATGGCTTCAAGTCTAATAGGATTTTCTTAGAACAGTCCATCAGGAAATGTTTCCCTCTTAATCTAGCATTATATGTTCTCTCTACTTGAGCTTTGGGATATCTTCTTGTCTCTAAGGCTAAACAAGGCTTGGTTTGAGGTATATTTTGACTGGACACTCTTTCAATCTCAATAATGGGCATTTTGTGGATGACACATTCCTTATGCATGAAGAACAAGAATGAACTTTCCTTGAAGCTATGAAGTGTCATTATCTTCTTTATTTGGCCTCTAGGTATAGTTTACAATGGAGTAAGAGTTTGTGTTCTAGATAAATTATGATGCGTATGCATAATTCGATTCTCCAATTTAGTTGGAAATTGATTACGCACAAAGAACAATTTGAATTTAATGGCATTCTTTTTGCCTTTGACTACTATCCAACCGAGCTATGGTAGTATGCCATCAATAAAGAGGAGAATAAAGTTGAATACTTGAATGCCAAGTCATTATCTATAGCACACAATTTCAAAATTTATATTGAGATTTTGGCTAGCATGTAAGTTTATTATTCCTCTTGTTGGCTCCCTCAAAAGCATCTAATAAGACCTTATAAAAAATAATTAGGGACTTTATTTGGTCTAATTCATAAGATACCAGTAGTTCAAATCATGTGGATTGAGTTATTTATTGTCTTCTTAAGGATAATGGAGGCATGGAAATTGTTGACTTTTACAGATAGAGTTCAACCTTATGTGTGAAATGGGTTTTTCATGCCATCAAAAACAATGAGGCCTAGAAAATCTTGCTCATGAATTTTATCTCCTCTAGAACACGCTATGGTAAACCTAGTTGGAATAATATATGTTTCCTCTCCCTTCTCATTGCTATATCTCTTGTCAAAATTGAAGGATTCTTTGATTTTTAAAATATATGGAAAGCATTTGAAGCTGTCAATCTACACATGGCATGGATTGGGTATAATTTTTGTATAGGTTTTTATTTCAATGATCATAACATCTAGTGATCTCCTATTATGACAAGAACAAATGTGTTGTTAGTTGGATGGCCAGGAATTAATATCCTCAGACTCTTTCCTAAATTTATTCTTACCATTCCAAATTTAGTTCCTTCTAAAGACTAGATTCTTGGGCCAAATTTAAAATTAAAATTTCAATTGAACAATGCTAACTTACCTTCTATTTTGTGTATCCAAGAGATTCTTCCTAGTGTTATGGTTCACAAGTTGGGCTTGTAACCACCCTAGGCATCTTGGAAGGACATGCAATTGAATTTTGACACCTATTTTACAACAAATTCTCCAAGACTTTTGTATCGTGTCATGATCACCTTCTCCACTCTATATAAGCTTAATAGGCATTCGAGGCTTAACTCTTCCACCAAAACATGGCTTACTAGATTTTATAGAATTTGTAATGTCGGGATGGAACTTAAGATTGCCCACTTCATGTGCTACCTAGTCTATCAAGGTCTCTTTCTTGGGTATAGACTCTCTCACATGAGCATTGCTCCACCCAGGTGTCCTAACTGCCAACAACCTAAGTTTTTGAAGCTCCTATTTTCATTTTGTTCTCAAGCCCAATCTGCCTGGAAATGGATCCATATCGTATTTCTTCCTTATCACTCTAAAGCTTTTTCTTCCCAGCTTTCTCTTCTAGAGGACTCGACCAACGGGCCAACTCTATTGCTTTTCCATGGAATTTTTAAGAGCCATAATTCTTTTCAAGTTATGGAAACCCAGAAATAATATTATATTGAAAAATAATGTTATTGTTGAACTAAGTTCCTATTTTGATCATAAACATCAAACTGGTGCAATTTATCATTGCTTGAAGATGTCTTTGAACGGTGACCTTATCTCTGAAATCCTAAGCGGTGTGGATGGCATTAGAGTCACAAATGAAAGACGTGTATGCTCTGAGTTTCGGGCCATTGCAAGACAGGAGAGTACGTGGGAAGAAAAAGGCTGCTTTATCTTAAAGAATTGATATCTTCCTCGAAAAATTCTACGCTGCTCTATCTTAAGGCAGCCGAGAAGCTCATAATGTTTTACACTCTGATTTTGCGTGGGTTGTAGATGTGGTGTAGAACAATAAGCCCATCTATTCCAACGTTATTTGGGGGATTCCTTCTGCAGTTGATTTTACGGATATGTTCTCTGATTTCGATTTCAAGATAAAGCTCATTGATTTTTATGTTGTAGATGACGATCACAGCTTTGCAGATGTGTTGGTAACAATATTTACCCAGGAAACGGGTCAACCAATTTTGGAACAGTTGACGGATAATGTTAGGCTAAGCTGGATACTGATAAACAAGTGAACAGGGCAATCTGTTAATCTTTCAAGCTGGAAACCCTTGGTTGGAAAAAGCGAATTGCCTTGTCTGAAGGATTTTATAATAGTCTTTGGCTGTAAACTACGTCCTTTCAAGTTTGTATAGTGTGACTTTGTGATCAAGTCGAGAATTTCAGATGGTGGTCATACCAGTTTAAAGATTATTAAAATCGATATAGATATGATAGGAGTTCGAGTTAACGGGAGGAGTAGTGTTGCACGAAAAGTAACGACCACGGTCAGATTTTTCTATCTTATCAGAAGTATTTGATAGAAAAGTGCAGAGTGAGGAAAACACAGATGAGAGTGAAGGCTGTCCGGATACTGTTTGTAATCTTTGCGGTATTTTGGTGTTTGTTTCATTCTCTTATATTATGTTTCAATGGAACGGTTTTTCTTTTGATCCCTCAATATTCAACATTAAAGAGTTATGTAAGAAAATTTGAAACAATTTCTTCTGCTGTTAAGAAACATGGCATCGCAATGTAGAATTATAGCTACAGCCTTGTAATTGAGCAAAAAATGTCACGTCTAACCATATGAAGAGCATATATGCGACGTACATATCTAACCATATATGAAGAGCATATATGCAGCATTCAAGTGTCTTTTTAAAAATCTTCTTTTATATTTATCTTTTTTTTATTCATCATAATTAAATGTTTGATTGGATTGAGTTAAGTTGCCGTCGTCATCGTCGTCGTCATCATCATCATCATCATCATCAACAACAACATCATATTTTCAATATAACATGTACATCAAATAAAATAATTGTTTATGAGTATAATATAAAGTGCACATATTTAAATGCACCTTTTATTATTAAAGGCATAAGATGTGGGTACATTTTATATGACAAATATATGCATGTCACCAATGATTCATAAATATATACATATCATTAATAGTTCCTATATATTATGTACCTTTCTACTAGTGTATATTTAAACTAAGTTTAATTGTTAATATATTAATAAATAAAATAACAAATTATTGTTAATTGTTTGTATTTAACAGATATTAAATATATATATTCTTTAACTATGGATTATTTTAACATATTAGGACGTCAATTTCATCTATATAATTATAATGATTACATGTTGAATGGAAAACTGTTATAACTCTTTTTCCACCTTTTTCGTATTAAAATCTCATGACATACATACCATTTATTATGAAAAAAATTAAAATTTGATACCATTGATATTCTTTACATATAAAAATGACATATAATGTCATGCCGTTAGGCACTCTAAACACTAATGTCATGACACAAGTTGTGTTTCGTCTAAGGCACATGAGACCATGGACCATCATCGAAAAATTAACATCTAATCTTGGCAATAATACATTAAAAAGATGAAATGACATTTAATATTGGCAATAAGACATTAAAAATATGAAGTGATAATATTGAAATGAATACTTAAAAAAGGTTCGTTAATTCCTTCAAGGAGTGATGGTTGATAATCTCCTTTTGAATATTTTAATAATTGTTTTAGACAAAACAACAAATTAGATACTAAAGCATTGAAATTGTTGCTTCTTCCTTTGTATATTGAGATTATCATATAATGTTTTGATTAAAATGAGCCACAATTGAAGTTACTTTTAAATTTTGAATGATATATTTTTGAAGGCTCCTTACCTCCTTAAATTTGTATTTAAATTCAAAAAAACATTTTAAGGTTGTCTTTATTATTGAATGTATAACATATTTATATATTAAGTCAATTTTAACATCAACCTAATTTTATTTTAATGTTTTATGGAAGGTACATTAGGATTGAAATTATGATATTTTATTTAGCGATTTAAGATTCTTATTTAGTTTAATATTAGATTCAACTTTAATATGACATTAGGTTTGATTTTAAGTGACACCAGGATTAAATTTAAGCACAAAATTATGTTCGATTACAAGAAAACATTGATCATGACCTTTAGTCCAGCTATAATATGATTTTAAATTCAAAACTATATCTAATTATAAATTCAACACGAAATCTAAATTAAAAATAAATCTAATTACAACCTTGATCCCATATTTAAATTTGATATTGATATTAATTTAATTTCAATTAAACTGTCTTTAATTTTACTAATTATAATAAAATTATAATATTTTTTTAATTAATACTCTAATATTATTTTATAAATAATGTTCTCAAATATTATCCATATGTATTTGGTCATCAAGAAGAATCACTTGAAGAAGAAATACTATGATAGTTACGATTACTCCAATCATAGTTGCGATTACTCCAATCATAGTTGAAAGTGCTAGAAGAATATGAATTTCGGATGATCTTACACAAATCTTACATAAAACACAATCAAATGGTTGTTAATAACTTCATAAACTAAAATTATATAGTTTAAATTAACTTTAGACTATATTTATTCTAAGCTCAAAATTTATGTGAGATTAATCACTCTTTTTAATAATTTTTGGAGTGTTTTCTAAAATTATTGATTTTTTAAATTTTAAGAATCTCTTAAATTTGTTGAAAATTTGATAAATTTTTAATTTTTTACTAAATTAATTTGAAAGGAATGAGCAAATAAAAAAACTGTTAAAATAAAAATTTAACGACCAAGAATGATACATTAATGATGTTATTGAATATATATTAGAAATATTAATATATTTACAAAGCTCATATTAGAGTACAAATACAAAGACAAACCTGTATAAAGTGATGGGAAAAAAATGAGGAAAATTGAGGAATGAAGAGTTTTTCAACCAGGAACAAAACACTAATGATGGTACCAAAAATATGATAGACATATTAATATATTCACCAAATTCCATATCATGATTCATATATTAAGAAACTCTTAGACAAAATATATGCTAAAAAATAGGGACCAAGTTTTTATTCATCTTTCCACAAGTTTTACATTTCAATAATATTAGTGTTCAATGATTTAAGAAGGTTTACACAAAATTCAAGGATATGGTTTGGGGATGAGCTTAATTAATACACATAAATTACGTGTCTATTGGCATCATCTCAAATTTTTGAATTTCCAAATGCTAGCCTTAAATTACCAATGTTAATCATCGATTCTACCTTAAATCGGTGATGCCACCTAAAATTGCCAATTAATTGTTGATCACCAATAAAGACCACCAATAGACATTGTTGACTAAATTGTCAACATTGAATCTAACCATAACTCATCACGCATCGGTAATGATGACTGTGGACTATCGGGCCAAAAATCACTACCTATGTGACACACACAAATAATGGCATGCAGAATCACACTATTTTTAATGATGTTTCCATTCCATGTTGTCATTACTCACAAGGAATACTTGGGTGACCTCCTCTATATCATAAACCTGCTATTGTGAGCCACTTAAAGATTAAAGATAATGTCTATGCCATTTAAGATTCTATCCCTATTGGATCTAATGTGGAAGGAGATAGCTCGACCATAGGGAGGTGGTAGAAGATCTTAGACTACTACTAGGTTATTAATGGACAATGCCTACATTGTGTCTCACAGAATGTATCAAACAAAACTGTAAGGTTGTTAGTCCATTCTAAGGGAGGAATGTTCATGTGAATTTTCACCATCATTCAATATATGACTATTTATTTTTACACATACCCTATGCTTATCCATGGTTTAAGCATTAAGCTTTCTAATTCATTTGATTCTTATCACATAATTTTTCATTCGATGTATTAGTGAAACCTTGATTTCAAATAGCATACAAGTTTATAGAATTATTTAGTGATGTCAATAATGTGCTACCAATGTTTGGTTTTCAATAAATATAAGGATGGTTTTCTCTCTCTCTCTAGTTATGCGTAGGTTCTCAATAAACATAAATAGATGTGGAGAATAACAAATAACAAGTTGATGATGTTTAATTGTGCATGTTAATTTTGTTTCAAAAAATTGGGCTTCAGGGTATAATAGCTTCAAGTAGACATGGGTTCATGTACTTAACCTTTTTTTTATAAAATAATTATGATTTTATCTATTACATGTCATGGCCGTAATGTTTTGACTAATTACTACTATGTCAAATATATCTCATGAAAACACTAGATGTACTAACTTGTATGGCCATGGTAAACATGAATTTGTAAAAATCTAACATTCCTATTTTTATTTCATTAATATAAATAGGAACAACTATACTTTATTTATTGACATGGATAATTACAATTTTCAATATTCATACAAGGAGTTCACCAAACATAAGTACCATTTTCCCTTTTTAACTCTATTTATCTGCAACCTTTTCAATCTAACACTTGACTTTCCACTAATAAAACAAATTTTACTTTTCATTATCATAATGTATTCTTAAAATTTCATTCACAAATCCATACATGGTTTGTGGCACATAATTCATAAAAAGATCCTAAGTATTCTCAACCAAAGAAAATGTACACTCATTCGTGTGTGTGTGTGTGTGTGTGTGTACACACACATATACATACATACATACATACATATATACATATAAATACATACATACATACATATATGGATATACATACATACATACGTATACGTATACGTATACATATACATACATGTGTGTGTGTGTGTGTGTGTGTGTGTGTGTGTGTGTGTACCTTCATAATTTATTGATATATACATAAGACAAGTAAATTAAGTGCACATTTTCTTTGGCTAATAATGCGAAGTATTTTTTTAATGAATTATGTGCATAGTATTAATTATGGAAGTGGTTCATAACTGTTTACTTTTATAGGCCCCTAGGTGCATTATATGTTAGTCATGTGGTTTTAATATTTCAATGTTATGATCCATTATATCCACTATATCTTTTTTTATTCAATATTGTATGATGTATAAGCACTTGCAATTAAAATCAAAAGGAGAAAGGTCAATTATTTTCAATTTAGTATTAATAAATTTGAACATGTTGTAGAAGGTTTCAATGATTCATGAGTATTTATACTTTCAAGTGTTTAAATGCACTCCATTTTGGTTGAGGAGGTGTGTGGATGAATATTTATAATTCCTTCTATTAGGGTCATCATGTATGTGTAATTTTAAGTACATTGAAAGAGTCCATCTTATCATATTTTTATGTGTTTGTGCAGACTTCCACATTGTAAGAGTGTGTCAATCCATGTTTACTATAAACCTATTATAATATATACTATATCGTTATTATTGTTGACTTATTCATTATAAATATTCACTAAGTTTATTAAATATTTCTATCAACCTCTTTGAAAAAAAATCTAACTTAAATTTTTTGTTTCCATACAATCTCCATGGACTTGATATTCCTTGCTTCAAAAATAACATTGCTAACCTTTGAAATTTACAACAAGCATGTTTTGATTCTTTTAAAGTTTGCAAATGAAATTATATGTTATGTTTCTATAATGTGAAATGATAATCTTTACTTTGAAATGTTATGTTGTATATAATTACTTTGATGAATTATCATATGTACATTTCCTTATTATAGGCTCGTAATATATACTTCAAATACAGCATGTTAATTTCATGAAAAGTGGTTTCCCTATTATTCCATGAATGTTATGGTACATTGATAACTAAACAAATTTTCCTTTCCATTAGCACACCATTGTTCTCTCTTAGTGACAAATATGATTAATTGTTTAAGTAATTCATAGGTAAGGGTGAGTGTCATAAAGCAAATAATTTTTATAAAATTATATGGGAGAGCAAATAATTTTTATAAATCATTTTCTCTCCTATACTATATGAGATGGATTATTTATAATTACACTATTGACTGAAACAAATTTATGCTGAGAGCAAATAATTTTTATGTAATTTTAGGTATACACTTGAAAGTGAATTTGAGTTTTATTCTTTCTTGTTGATGCTAATATGTTCTGAAATCCATTAAGTAAGGAGAAGGAATTCAGTGGGAAGTCCTCATTGCATGTAAAGGTTTGGTCTAAACATTCCCCTTCACTACTATGAGATCAGTTGAGGGTTTTAGATGGAGCATTAACCATTAGGGATGATATTCCCACTATCTTTAGATAGCCATCCCATGCTCGTTAATAACCAAGGTTGGAATCCCAATGCATGATCGATTCTATAATGAATAAAGATGCATATAAGGGAACAAAACATGAAATTTTATCTATGGTTTATGTATTTTCCATTCATGATTTGATATTCTTGTTCAATATGTAAAATGATTGATATTTACAAACTTTGCATCCAGATTTTGATTTGTTATGTCTTGTTTATTATCATAGGAGGAGGGGGTAGACTACACAAAATGGGAAGAGGGTGTTCATGAAGAGCCTAATGATTGTGTCTGATAAGATGTACAATTAGATGCCCTTAGTGTTTAGTTACTTATGTTTAAAACAATTTCTTTTTGCCCTCTTATAATAGTCAACATTAAACTAATTTTATTGTACCATTTGTTTTTATATATTATTATTTTTGTGTTCTAGTTTGATGGGGTGGAGTGGAGTGATGTGGATGTGGCTGATAATCACTTACATAATGACCACATCCCTATAAATGTGTGTATTTATTGTACTTTATCTTTCATTGACCATGTTAATACATGTTTGTTGATTTGTATATTTTTGGAGTGACATATATATGTCAACCTTTGTGATAGGAAGAGGTGGAGTAAAATAACATTGATGACAATATTGATGATGGTGTTGTTGATGATGATAGGTTTTCAAACACTTCATACTATGAAATGGAAGAGGAATTGAACATTGTAGGAACATTTAATTATCTTTGAGAATGTTATATGTTTTTTTTATTAATTTACATTTAATACCTCACATGTCTTCATTTTTTAATGAGAGTATGTAGGCGAGTATGATATTATGTATTTCAGTATTATGAGTTGGATTATTCACCTTTGCTTTTTGAGGCAATGTGACACAATTAGTTCTAGTTGTGGCTATATATTTTGTTCACAAGAAAGATTTAATACTCATTATCATAAGATTCATCATCAGCTACTCATTTTAATGAGGACCCCAAGGCATGCAAAAAGTTCAAATAGAAGTTAGTGGAAAGAGAAATCATGAAAATAAAAACAAAAAAGAGGCCAATAGAATAACTATTGAACAAATAGAACATCGACAAGAGAGATAGGTTGGAAGGATTGTGGTTTAGCTAGGAGAATGTCTTTATATTATGTTATCTTAACAAAATAACCTTGAAGGGTATCAGTGATGAGATGATTGCATGTGATTTGAGGGAAAACATGGAACTAAGGAAGGAATCATGTATTAATCAAATGTAATATCATTGATAGTGAGCGAGAAAGAGAGTAGGTTGAGCAACAATACGGTGCATGCAGTATTGGACCTCAAGTTAGATGTATTATGTTTAATAGCTTTCACAAAGTTAAGCTTTAGTTAATTTGACTTAATAAATACTAACATTCATAGTTATGAAAAAATCTCCATTTGTATTTGATAGGGATTACCCTCAATCACATTCTAGTGTTGACGATCTCATTTGTTTAAGGGAAATCATATGTAATTATAGAAGTGTTTATTAGGGGGACCATAAAATAGAAATTACACATGATAGGTTGCCTCACAAATTAATATTATACTTATCATAATGACTACTTATTATATGCAATTTTATTTCTTCCCTTACCTTTTATTCAACTCTGCCATTAAATATTATGATAGTGCTATATATTGTTATTGCATATAGGCTTTTGTTGAAGATGAGATGGTGCAATCATAATCATTATGAACCATTTACTCAAGGTATGATAGTCACTTGTTATTTACCAAACTAATAAGTATGTTATTCATTTTTGTTTTTTATTCTCACTTTTCATCAAGGTTTATAACCTGCACATTTTCATATGTAGGCGGCTTCATGGGAGGGTGGCATATGAATATATGTGCATTTAGTAGTTAACCACTTACATTTGTTTGTCCTCCTGAAGAAGATTCATGGTCAGGGCATGAACATTGATATTATATTGAGTCTATTTCCTTGGGAATTATTATTTATATAGATACATTTTGGTATAATATGTATGACATAGATGATGTGCATTCAAACATATTATTTGGACATAATCTCTCAATACAAGTGTTTTGTTTCTACTTTATGATAGATACAAAAAAAAATTATCTAGTTATAACTTATGGAATGGTTTGGTGGTTAATTTTACATTTAATGACGTATTTCATGACAAGACATGGGTAAATGATGTAATGTTTTTCACATATACTCATGAAATCATTTTTATGTGTATGTTATGTGATGTTGTCGATAGGTGATCTACCAAGTTAACTTTTTTACCTTATTCTCCTATCAATGTTTCATAAGTTTGAGATAAAGTGCACATGTTTTCATGTCTCTTTATCTATTGTCAAGTAACCATGGTTGAAAGGAGTGAAATATAATATTTATATGCATGGTTTGTCTCTTTTACCTTTATTTGACTCATATCATGTGTTTATTTTTTCAAGCAATTGACGCAACATATTTTGATGTCTATGGGCCATGGTTTAAGGTATGGGAGGAGAGTCAAGATGGAATGCAATAGTCCAATACATCTATATGACCTGACCATATGTAAATAATAATGGTATTATCTTTTTCTTTTTTTTATTATTATTATTTTTGACATTCACCATTAGCCAATGTAACATGCACTATTTTTTATTTCATTTGCCTACTTTTCTCATTTGTCAATAATTAGTTAATTTATTATTTTCATTTCAATTAAAAAAAATATGTGTAAGTAAATAATTCATAATCTACAAAATTTTGATTTTATTAGAATTTTCATATTCTTAAACAAAGGATTATTCTCATAGAACCTCATTTATGACTATCTTTCTTTACAGCTACTAAAAAAGTGAATGTTATTATTGACTTTTAGATTTATTTCTATAGATGATGTCCTAAATCTACATGATAATATATCTTCCTAATTTAGTGATGAAATGGAATAAATTATCACAAAGATGAGATATGAGAACATAATTGGTGCACAATAACATCTTGGTTTACAATTCTCACTAGTGGGTCTAAAATTTAGTCACTCAAGAGGAAAACCCAAATTTTCTTTCGAGCTTATTTATAGTGCAAGGACAAAGGTTAAGAAGTTATAAAATGCACTAGATTAGAAGATAATAGAATTTGAGAATTTTTATTGTAAACTTATCACATTTGTGGATAAGAAGATGGATGATGGAATAATGTTTGTCAATCTAGAAGATGTCCATATCTACATGGAAACCTTCCATGATGTAAGGGTGGAGACTGTGAGGGTCATGTAATTTAAAAATGAAGGAATATTTCCATGTATGAGCACTAGATATAGATTTATGAGATATTATTTATGAAATTTAGTGAGATGTTTCCTAATAGCTATGATATTCCATACAAAAATAATAAAAATTACTTGTGTGAAATAATTTATGTAACCAGTATCTAATGTATGCTTATGAATTTATATGGAAAGAAATTAAAATAATTATTTATTCATTTTTAATCTAAAAAATTAATGTTTCCTTTCCACCACTTTCTTATGCATATTTTATTTTATAAAATGATATGTCTAGTGAAGTGTTTTGATGAAGGAAACTTGTAATTTCCTAAAAGTGCTACTATAGTCTTATGAGATGGTCAAAATGTTTAAAACACCACATTCAATATTAATTTTGTTTTCTTGTTAAATAAATTGAATTCAACATTCCTAACTATTCATCATACTAAATAAACCTGTATTCACCACATTGACATTCCTGTAAGGCCTTGTACCCTTATACGACTACATATATGCTTATATTTTAAGACACTTATGTCATTATATATAATTGACATCAGTCTTACACTTATATCAAATTCTGAGTATACTTTGTGAAAATACAAAATAATATACACAAACTTACTACTCTTATACTTGATCTTGTATACTTGTATAAAAAATTATTGGTAGTTCACTTCCCTTAGACTACTATGAAAGTCTTATGCAACTCAAATCTTACTTTCAATACTCATAATATTGGATTTTTTGAGTATTATTCATAATTTATCCCTTTTGGAATCATCACATAGCTCTCATAAATTCATTTTACAATCATTCATTCTAATAAATAAGATTAGAACCCTTTACTAGCTTTATTTTTCAAGGAATGTAGAAAACTATTAATAAAACAAAGGACTGACTATATAAAAACAATGTTTTATTATGGAATAAATATACTTGGTACAATATGATTAATTTTTTTTATCTTATTTGTATTCATAAAGATTATTTAGTTTAATTATAAGTGAAGTTACACTTGATTTGATGTCTGTGTGGTTGAAGCCTTCGAAAACTCTATTTTTGTGCACTGACAGTCATTTGCAACTATTGGTAATACATATAAAACATTACATGTATTTTTTTTATATGATTTGTAAGGTTATATAAGGTATTAAATATCATTTTTTATGTATTAAAAATAATAAAATAACCTATAAAAGTTTTGAAAAATCAATTAATCACTCTCAGGCTTTGTATATCTTGAGTAAACCCCACAATAGGGTTTCTTGTTCAAGTTGAACCATAAATTCATTTTTAGACAACGGAATTTATTTAATCTTTCAGGAAAGGTTCTATGAGGTATTTAATTGATAGTCCAAGCATTATAAAGTGAAAATAGGTCCTAAAAATAAGATATATTTGACTTTGTTTTACAATCCCGTAGATTGTCATTAAGAAACCTAAAAAATGGTAAGAATTTGATTATTTCATTTTTTTATATATCTAAATATTGTATAAAGGATTTTAAATATTGTTTTATCACTATAATAGATTTTTTTAAGATAAAACATATTGAGTATGCAAAATTAGACCTACATAGGCCTGAAGGGCAGAAATGTATTTTAATTTCTTAATTTAGAAACCAATAAAACCAAGATTAATTTATTATGTATGAGAATTATTTTTATAATGAAAAATTGTACTTGTAAAGGTATTATCATGTTAATAGTCTTAGATTTTCTTGTAATACAATAAAGGAAGTTGTCTTGGTCCTAGAAATTGGTCTAGGTAAGCTTGAAGTATAGAATATGTTTTCCCTTCAAAATTATAATTATAAAATTAAAATATCTCTTATGTAAATATATATATATATACATATATATATATATATATATATATATATATATATATATATATATATACATATATACATATATATATATATATACATATATACATATATATATATATATATACATATATATATATATATATATATATATATATATATACATATATATATATATATATATATATATATATATATATATATATATATATATATATATATATATAAATTTTACTCATTTATGAGTAAATATGAATTTTCATAGGTTTATTAGGGGATCTAAATGGTTGAGGGTGTCTTCTACATCTTTTCCAGGTTATAGCTATTCTAGAAAATCAAGAAAAGGTAACTGTAACATAAGGTTATTCATAACAAACTTTTTTATATATTAAGTTGGAGAGGTTGAGAAGAATAACCTTGTAAAAACCTTCCATATACCTATTACACATAGAATATACAATGGAGGAGGAATTTGAGATGTTTAAGGTGCATAAAATGATCAAATATTTTCATCTTTGAGGACTAATGACAATCTTTAGTTCAGGAATGGGGGTCTGAGTGTATTAGAAAAAAATTATTATAAATAAAAGGTATTATATTACATGACCTTATGTATTTAATATTTTTATGAATTAATGAGTAATATTTCATCCTTGTTGAAGTTATTGTTAACTTGAATCAGGATTTATACTATTGAAACCCTTACTACTCTACTTTTTTGAGCATATAAAGTCAGGATAGTCATTTAACAAATATGTAGATTAATGGATGAATTTAATTTTAATATTTTAATAGATTAAGGAGTCTTATAAGACTAATTTATGAGTGTTATAATGATAAAAAAATCCAATCTTCATTAACAATAATAAATATGCTCTTTGCATGAGTGTAACATGAGAAACTCTAGAATAAGGTTTGTAGATAGGAAAGGAACCTAGTATTAGCTTTTAACTAGTTCAAATATTTATTAAAAAAAATTAAGAGATGACATAAGGTGTTTAGGATAAATTCCAAGTATTATAAAGTGGTGATAGGTCTTGTAAAAGAAGGAAAAGGTGATCATGATTAGAATTTTTGTAGATGCATGTTGAGAGACTTAGGAAAGAATGAGAAATTGTTGTTTAGTAATATATTTTAAGTCCAATTCATGTAAAAATGAGTTTTAATACTATTTTATCACCATAAAATGGTTTTATAATGAGTTCTAAGTGATTTGAGGTCTTATAATGTTCGATAAGTTTAGTTACAAGTTGCCTATGTAGAAGGTAGAATAAACCCAAAAAGGAACAAGAATTCAAGGTTTGTTTCATTGTTTGAATCTAAATATTGTTTGAAGGTATATTAATGTTTGATAAACACTTAATTATTTTTTTAAAGATACCTGCATAAGCCTAAAAGATTTTGAGTTGTTTTGGATACTTTTTACAAAGAAACCAATAAAAAGTATTGTTTTATTATTAAATATATAACTAAAATAATATATACATCATCCAAAGACTATGAATAAGGTATATGAGTCAAAACCATCATTTTTAGACCTAATTAGTCTAAAACAGTCTAGTAGGAGTATTGGAGTACAGTTAATGTCTTAGATCTTAAAGTGACATGGTGAATGTTTGAATTCATATAAAAGGACTTTATTGATACTAATAATAGTATCTTAAAAATTTAAATTATTATATATAGTAATTGAGTCATGAAAATAGATTTCTAAGTTATAAAGAGTCTACATCAAGATTCAATTGACTATCCCCAAACCAATTGTAGGCTTCCTTAATAAAATTCAAGGCAAGAAGTCCATATATGAGGTTATATAGTCAATATTTAATATATCATAGGCCTTTTGAGTTTCTAGGTATAGAGTGTGAATAATGTATTTTTTAAGTATCATAATCAATAGTCAAGTGGTAGTCAATGTGAAAGTTGTAGACTTTTGAGAAAGATTTAGTTGAAGATTATATTAAATAAGACCTATTTGTCATTAGTTTATCATTAGATTAAACAATCTAAAATACTTGATAAATTCATTCACTATGTTGTTGAGTGAAACTAAGACAAACACATTATTAATAATACCAAATAATATAGACATATGATAATTATTAGGGACCAAGTATAGATTCTTGGCCATTTGATGATGAACCGAATGATTGGAATTTGTAAACCCATCTGAAAGATCTATAACATTATTTCAAGTCCTTAATGAGGTTGTAAGGGTAAATGGATAGAGAATAAGGTAAAGAGTTGTCTTTAACTAAATGTTAGTAACAATTTTACAAGAAGTTATAGGTTTTCAAGGAAGAGTCATTTGAAGATTGAAGAAAGTAGATTCTCTTGGCATCAAATTTTTGAATCCATAATATCCATGTTCAAATAACAAGATGATGAATGGGATTGAAGGTTAAAAAAATATAGGGTATTTATCTCTTAATCTTATAAAAGGGTATTACTCTATTATTGACTATTTAAACACTCATAAAATATGATTCGAATAAGAAAACATAAGATATATCAACCCAAGAAGTGTGAAAGTGGAATTAGTCCATTTTGTGAAATAAAAAAACTAAAACAAGGATGTAAACCTATTATCTTCTTGTACTATAAGGCTATTAAAGATCATATTTACTAAAAGAGTCTAATCAGAATTAGAGGAGTAGTATATAGGGTTGAAGTAGAAAAAAGATAGAGACAGTTATTTGTATTTCAGGATCAATATTAAAAGATACTTTTTTGTTCAATAATTAAGATACAATTCAGTGGCATAAATAAATTTGATTTGGTTATATGCAAAACATAAGGTAGAATGTCACTTATATAAGCCATAATTGGTTTGAATAAAGTGTGGATAGGTATGATGGAAAGAAAGATATTCTTCATATAAAAATAAAAAATTAAACACATGTGTATTCTAAGGTAGTGTTTGAGAAGTGTAAGATTGTCATCAAATATCAACATCAAAAAATTTCACATGTACAACTAGACTCTTACATTACTCTTGAATAAATTATAATGTAGGATCATGAGATATAAGGAACAAATATATCTCATAATATGATCAAATCATGGGATATAATCAATCATCCTTCTTTGGCTATCAAAGACACCTAATTTCATTTCCATATCTATAATATACATCTAAACCATTACATAATAAATTATGATTTCACAATAACATAGGCATTCATTCACATAACATACCCATATGAACATCAAGTAAGAGACAAATGAATGTGTAATTTCTTTATCTATAAACTAAACATGTTCAAACATAATTGTTTATAATAATATAAACTATCATTCATGTTGTACTACAAACTTTAAATAATATATACAATAAATATCCTCCCATACCATTAAAAATGTACTATCCACATTCTAAAGCAACATTATCATCTGATGGATTGTAGTCACCATCAATATCATCTTCTCAAAAAGATGTGAATAATTATAATTATTCCATAATTGATGTCCTTTGGCCTACTTGGAAGAGAGGAAAATCAGTGTGGTGGTAAATTATGTACATCTTCCACAACATTATGTATGATTAGTCTGGACAAAGTCCCAATACATCACAATGGCCATTTTGAAAGTTGTATAATTTGAAATGTACAAAAAATGGGAGATTAAATCCAATGAACACATCTAGATCATTTGACACAGTTTTTATCATGAATATTTCTAGAAAGGGCTTTAAGTGTGTTGAGATAATACCAAGAGTATTCCAAACATCAAGCAAAACCATATCATGCTCTGAACATTCATATGAACACTGCATGAAGAAATCAGTATCATTCCTCTCTATCAATGTCAAGTACTCATAACTCACAAATAGAATGTGGTACAAAGGATATTCCATGTTTTAATGTAAAAGAGCATTGCACCATCACATACCGTTAGGCTAGACAAAATTTTAGTGTATCCCAACCCCATCTAATCTATGGAAGTAGCCACCACACATGAGTTTTGGCTCATTTCATCATGTTTAAAAGTTATCTCCTCTAGGATAGACATTCTTTTCCAAATGTTTTTGTAGAAATATTATCTTATTTTCATAAATCTCCCCATATTTATGATATGTATGAAACCTTCACATAATTAAAAAAAGTTTAGTGATAATTTCTAAAAAAATATAAAGTCTAGTTAATTATTCTACATATAGAAATTGACATATTTAAATTTTATGGGTATTTTTGTTTCAATCAAACATAAATTTCAAGTAAATAAATATGAATTAAAAAAGAAACATAAATTATAAGTAAATAAAAATGCATTAGACAATTTTAGATTGATGGACAATAACATATACTCCTTTTTATAATGTAAACACCTCAAATTCCAAGAAACATTAACCTAAATATCTCCTTTCTTCCTTATCCCAAAGAACACCTACAATAATCTTACACAAAGTCCTCTGTATGTGAATAGTCAAGGTTAGTTTGATTCAAGGACTAATTAAATGGATCAAATTAATTTATAGGGAGATTATTTTAAGATGTATATAGTGTATGTAAAGTACTAGAACAAGCAAAAAGGGTTAAAGAGTCCATGAATGTGTTAGAGTTAATAGTTTGCTAATAAAAAATAGATGTATGTGTATGGTTTAGTACATTTTCTTATATAATAATTTTATTTGTGGTTCCAATAAATTGTGATCAGTGTATTATATCTTTAATAATATTTTTCTAGTGTTTATATAATTATTCAAGACCTATTTTGATATCTTATCTCATCTAACCCTCAAATCCTTTGTTTTCATCATATAGAGTCACACATGATCAATCAAAACGATGTATAAACATATTTATGGGATCGATCTTATGATTGTAAAAGTAAGGTATTATTATTTTGTTATGGTTAGAAGTATTATATGAATCAAAGAGTCTACATTCTTTATATCCATTCAAATTGAGTCTTTCAAGCCCTCTGTAGACTGTGTAAACCATTTTATAAGGTTGTTTAAACAAAAAGAATCATAACATGAATTTAACCATATGAAATAATTTGAAACTTTGTGATTAGTTAATTTAAGAATACATAAATCTATATAAATAATTTTTAGGCTAAATTTAACCTTAAAACTCTAGATAGAGGTGAGCGTGTTTTGTACACCTATATGTTATCACTGTGAAAATTCAAGAAAATGAAGATTTGATCATTTTGCTTTGTCAATTGGTTCCAAAGTTTCTAAGAAGGGTTATTAGTGTTGTGTGAACATTATATAATTATTTATTAATGTGATTAAATGCATTTATTGGTTTTTTTAAAATTTAATATTAGTTAATAAGGTAGTCTAGTCGTATTTGGGCCTAAAATATCAATATTGTTAATGGGTATAATTTATTGAGAAACTGATAAAGGAAATCATTTATCATCTTCAGAGATAATATCCAAACCTATTGAATAAGATATTTAAGGAAAATATGATGAGATTATAATGATGATTATATCTCAATCCTGACAAAGTAAACCTATGATCATTATTGTAGTAGATCAAGATGAAGTCGTATTTTCTTAATCATTAATAACCCAACAAATATTTTGAGTTTGTGTAAACACCTTAAAGTTATAATTTTCATTATTATTTAGTATATTTATATTATCCTTGAATATAATTAACTTTAAATATTTAAAAAATAATATTGTGGTTAAATACAATTATCAGTTCTCATTAGGATAAGACATAATTAAGAGATTTAAGTTTGAGTTCCTTGAGAATTGGAATCTTGATCTTGTATGAGGGTATATATACTATTCGTCACAAATTTATAACTAAATGGATAAGGAATACAATTTTATCATATAGTTTTTTTTTGTAGACCCTTGAGAAGGTAGAACTAGGCCTACAAGCCTATTCCAAAACTAAATTATCATTTTAGTATAACATTAAATTCCATTAAGATCAAATAAATTTGACTAACATATAGAATAACCTCATGGGATTGCATTAAAGAAGATAAAATTATGCATTGGTTGTGTTCTAAGTGACAAAGTGTTTCATTGAAAGGTAAACCATAGTATTGAAGGTGAAAATTCTATTTAAAGACATTATAGGTGTCTTTTATCATAACAATTGAGATATAAAGCGAGTAAGAGATAAGTGATAATGACTAACAGTCATTGGTCTATCTAGACCAACATTAAAAAATATTATATTGTTATAATTAAAGAATGAGAGATCTTGGACATGGCATTCACATCCACTAAAGCATAACAAAATGTGTGTTTTCCTTGAATGTTATAGTTCAAAGTGCCTTACTAGATATCTATTCAAAATGTGGAAGCATACACAAGGTCTATGAATTATTTAATAATCTGTGCAAAAGATATGTGGTTTCATGGATTGAAATGTTTATATGAGATAAAAAAATGGTTTATTTAAAAGGACATATTTTAAACAAATGTGGTCAACATATGAACAACTAGACTACACACCATTTTCTAGCTTCTCCCAGTATGTTCCAAAAATGGAGCTTTAGAGTATGGCATGGGTATACATTAAAGCATAATTGAGAATTGAGTTTTTCTATATGTTTTAATTTAAAGTGACATACATGTATGAAAAATGTGGAATAATATGAAATCCACAAAAATTACTTGATAAAATGCATCGAACCAATGTGGTCTCATGGAATGCATTGGTTACGTCATATGCAAAAAATAGTTTTGTTGTAATATTTTTTCTAAAGTGTGATGAAAGTGCATCTTGGTAGACAAGTTATAATGATATTGTTAATGTTTTTAAGTGCATAATGAATGTGTTTAATTCATAATTGAATGAAATTTGATGTTAAATTGAAGTTAGTCTTTTTGAATCCTATTCATACCCACATTTTTTGTGTATGCACATTCAATTTAGTCACTTGAAGCACATATAAATATATGCATGATTTAAATATGAAGATTGAAATAGTTATTTGAGTATCATGAGTGTATAATATAAGTTTTATAAGGATTCAAAATGTTTTAAGATCTATGAATAATATTTAATAAGCTCTCATCTTTTATACACTTAGAAAAACCCTAAAAAATGGTTTTAGAACATATATTTAGTCATAAGTTCATTTATAGCTAGTGTAATCCCTCAAAGTGTGGATTAATGTTTAAAATTTGATAAAAATACCTTTTTAAATATAAACATGAACACTTTAATCTTTTCATTGGTGTTTTAGAAGATTCACTAAGAAAAATCTAAGATTCTAAGTTTAAAGAGTCCTAATCAAGGTTCAAGTGATTGGATTCAAAGGTTGAAAGTTTCCGATAAGAGATTTTAAATAAATAAAATAGCTAACTGGAATCAAAGTGGGACATTTTAAATATGACACAAACATCAATGAAAGCAAAAAATCTAAAGCATTTTTTCAAATATTCTATTTTTTGACACCGAACTACATATATATGAAAAATGTCAAAGCATACACAAATCATGTGAATTATTTCACAAAGAAGATTTTATATGTAAGTATGATCAATAGAGATGATAGAAGGAGGATTCATTTATATTTTATAAAATGGTTTCAAGCTGTGAAACAAATCCAAGCTCTAAATAGTGAATATTGAAGGCTCTCGAGCCTATGTAGAAATGGTAAAACCCTAATCTATGGTTTCATTAGGAAAATTTGGAAAGAATAATTATGATATTTCAAGTATAATTAACTTTTATAAACTCATTTAAGACATTTAATTTCAATATAATTCCAATTGTAGATAAGGCCTACTACTAGGCATAGTTGAGTGCCTAAAACTCAAAAAAATTGGGGTTCTTAACAAATTTTGAACTATAGGATGTGATAAATTTATTGAAAATGAAATTTAGTACCATAATAAGAATTAAAAAATCCATACAAATTATTAAATAAAATTACCTTCACCATATTCTCAATTTCTAGTCAATAGACCTAGATTTGGCCTATCAGGTCTACAGAGAAGATTGTTTACTATTTAAATAAGAAAATAAGAACACCTCTAAAGCATACGCTAGGGCATCATAGAGATATGTTATTTATTCACACTACAGTTCTAGATTTTTTTACATCTTCTTAGGAATTATAATGAATTATTTAAGGATACAATATATACTATGCAAATTTATATTTATTTAAATTATGTTTGTGTCATAAACTTTATGTTTTTGAGCATGCATGTAAGTTGAGAAAGTTTTGTCTTGTATTTCAAAGAATGTTCATATTGGCACTTAATTTGGATATGTGAGAAACATGATACTTTTATTTATTTCATATAAAACCAAAGGTGACATATGTATTTTATAAGACATCAAGTATCTAAATGTTATAAAGAAGATTATAAGACATGAGATATAAAGGTGAGAATTGTAAATTTATCGAGGACTAAATAAGTTACGAATGAATTCATCAATCTTTAGAGACTATTATAAAAATAAATAATCAAAAAAATCATAGAACATTAAATAAAGAGTTATAGAGAGCATACCTAATTACAAGATTGAGAGTGTGCATAATTTAATACACTATTGTTAAATTTAAATATTTTTTAGAATATCCTTTTATACATAGTACACTTATGTAATATGTTACCATGTATGCGGGCAGTCTAATTAAACTATTCACCTTGAAAATATGTTATTTATCTTCCTTGATTGAAACCTACAAAGGGGTGTAATCAAGATACATTATTTATGATATGCAAAGAAATATTAAATATTAAATTATAAAACTATGTTAAGTGATTTAAAAGTCATTGTTTTGAGCCTAAGCTAGGCCAACCATCAAGATGAAGGAGAAAGCATGAATAAAAAGGAGCTTATGAAAGACCATAAATAGTAGTAGAAATGAAGATCCAAGAGGACAACTAAGGAGGAAAGTGATTAAAATTTTGATTATTTTTAATATGGAGAATAACTAGAGTCCAACTATAAATTAGTTTCTAACCATTGTTCATATTCAAATTAAATGGATTTTTTTCAATTTCCATGCTTCACATACCCTTATTATCTAATAATGATTCTCTTTGGCAATTAGTTTAACATTATCCATGTAGATGTGATGATCAATCTTGTGAAAATTACTTTACTAAGGTAGATTTTTGGAATTAGATGTGTGTAAGGTTTTCATAATGTTCTTTAATCTGAGCTTGAATGGAACAACTAGTTCCAGTAATATATAATTTCCCATAGCTACAAGGAAAAGAAGAAATACCTTTGTGATAATTTTAAATGGTTTGATCTTTTGCCTTGTCAATCAAATTCCTAATTGTATTGAGATAGGATAATGTTACTTTTGTGTTTTTATTGATGATAATTCTTGACAAATTATTAGTAGTTCCTCTAATATAAGGAATAATAACTTAGTTTATATTCTCATATTCAAGTTTCTTGATGTGGGGAACCTTATAATTCCTCGATAAAATTTTGAAAAAGAAAATTATTCATAAAAAATTCCTTATATTAGAGGAACTACTGATAATATTGAAAGGATTCTCAAAAATAAAAACATGAAAGTAACATTCTCCCCTCTCAATACAATCAGGGATTTGCTTGACAAGGAAAAATATCAAACCATTCTGAATTGTCGCAAAGGGATTTATTTCATTCCTTGTAGCTTTGGTAAATTATGTATCAATTAAAATGGTTGATCCATTCAAGTTTGGATCAAATAACATTGTGCAGACCTTCCACACAAGTGATTCCAAAAGTTTACCTTAGTTGAAAATTCTCACAACACTAGTCATCACATTTGCATGGATAGTGTTAAATTAATTACCAAATAGGATCATTATTTGAGATGAATGATACATGAAGAGGTGGAATTTGAAAATAATCCATTTAATTTGAATAGGGATGATGGATAGATACTAAGTGACAGATGGAATCAAATTTTTAATCACTTTCCTCCTTAGTCAACCTGTTGGATCTTCATTGTTGCCACTATTGATCGTCCTTCATGATCTCCTTTTTATTCATATTTTATCCTTCATCCCAATGATGGTCTTAGATTAAGATAAAAACATCAAGTTTTAAATCACTTAACATAAGTTTTTGATTATTTATTTAAGATACATTGTCTATATTCTATCCACCCCTATCTCTCTTTGCTAACCTATTAAGATCATCATCCTAGACTTGTCATTTAAGATTGTTATGAGGGGGTTTGGAAAAAGTTTTTTCTCCTATAGCATACTCTGATGTCTTTTCATATTCATATTTTCAATGAATTATCTTTGTATATGAGATTAATTTCCTTGCACATACTACACTTATTGGTATAGAATTATCATTGGGTGTTGTGTCTTCGATATCATCCTGCTCGACATGTTATTGTACACATATGTCATATAGTTTTTGAAGAATGGCATAGTTTCTATAGTTATATTAACTGCACATCATTTCTTAAATATTTATTGTGCTCTATATATCAAGGCATCAATAATATAAGCTCAAGTAGTAGATGTGATATATTCATAAAATGAAAAACATCTAGTTACAAATGCCAAAAATATAATAAACAAATGACTTGTAGTAGTTAAAATTCTTACACTATCAGCCTCCCTCAACTAGATTTCAATGTCATCCACTATATTTGATATGACATCTTATTCTATGTGATTTGATCTGTACATATCCATAGTTGATATATTATGCATTTTGGTGTTCAAACCTTTAACGTCCATGATGCCATCTCCCTCATTTTAATTTTAAAAGTATTGGCTATGACCTTGGTAATGAAAACATATTATGCAAATGATAGTAATATTGAACTTGTTAATGCAAAAATTAGATGGGGGAGGAAAACTTACATTGTAATTGAAATAAATATTATTTATGATATTATTAGCATCATGCCCTACAACTTATACAACTACCTGAGTTGTCATATTTATCATTAGGTCCACCTTGATCACATGCTTGCACGTGTAGGCTTGGATTTAAAATAGGGAATTATACATTGACATGAATGGCCTTATAGTAAAGACATGATAATGTAATGTCTCATATTTCATACATTGTACCCAAGGAATATGGGGGTCATTATTATCGATGGTAAAATGATAATGTAGGATCTATAAAGTCCATACCTATGAAATGTTTTAATTCTCTTTAATTTTACATTCTTGTAGAAGTTGATGTCCATTCATACTTGTATCCACCAATAATATGTGTGAATAATTGTGGTTAGTTAGCGAACTAATCAATCTATCCTACAATGTGTAGAGTTTATATTATGCTTAAGAGATGACATTTCAAATGGGAATGGTAAGATTATATGGATACTTTTGTTTCTTACCTAGCATGGGAAAGTACATTGTAACATTGTGACCTCATTCTAACCCTATCTACCTAATGTTGTTCCCAATATTTGATAAAAGTGGCTTGAGAAGAGCAATAACTTTAAAAAAAAAAATTGGACTCCCTTTTATCGATTTATTCATTCACACATCAATGGATTATGTACCTTAACTCATCAAAAATAACACATCTTACATCATCATCATTCACCTTTGTTATCATATTTTTCAACCACACATGATGAACATGCCAATAATATATGTAGAGATCACAGTTGAATGTCTCACTACATAACATGATAGTTTTATTAGATTTAATTGTATAAGATGTGTATGGTGTCTATAAACATCCAAATATTAACTCCATGATGTGTGTAGGAAATATAATGATGCACCTAATATCTATTATCTCCACATTGGCATCATCCACTATGAAGACATTGATTATCCATTCAAT
Organism: Torreya grandis; assembly: GCA_037957365.1. NCBI lineage: Eukaryota > Viridiplantae > Streptophyta > Pinopsida > Cupressales > Taxaceae > Torreya > Torreya grandis. Next base: position 374,829 of record JARHVA010002637.1, read on the forward strand.
GTCTTTAATTGTACTCTTTGAAGAATAATTTGCATCCAATTTATTATGTTGGTAGTTTAAGACCATGATATAATGACCCATGCAATAGGTACACTTTCATGTTTGAAAATAAATTCCATTAATGTGTATAATTGGAACTATACAAAAACTACACACCTAAAATGGTAGTTGATGTTTTAAAATACATATATTATAAAATAATATTACAAACATTAGAAATATAACTTCAATAAATACATCCAAAATGTTGAATCCATGGCCAATAATCTATGGTTCCTAAATATCAACAACCATTCTAGCTTTTCTGGGATTTGGATTCCAAAGATAAAGGGGATTTCCCCCTCCCCACAGTATCTCCCCCGTTTAACCCATAATAGAAAACCTACTTGTTGGGATTTATAAGTGCCCACTCCCAAACACTTTTTGCATCATCAAGTATGTACACATATTTTGCATCCTTGATCATTCATTATCTATTATTTATTTCATCCTTGCTTAGGAAATCATCTCACTATGTTTTAGCATTAAACACTACAAGTTTCTCATGCACAATATCTCAATGTTTAAGGTGGATAGCATCAATCGACATTCCCAACAATAGTAGCTTATGAACCCATTTATTAATTTAGGTGTTGATGTAAGGAGGAAAAATATATCTTTCCCTCAAACTATTCATATTATTGGTCATTTCAATAGTTACATTCATTGTCTATGTGTTCTACATGATTGTATGCTAGCAAAACATAATAATCTATAATGAGCATATGTCATGTGTTGAAATGACAATAATAACAACACTGTATATGAATTCAACCCTTCCATCTAATATTTATAGACTTGGGAATTAAAAACTTGTATTTTGGTGTGGCATAAATTTCCTAAAAATCATAGGGCCTATATGAACAACAATATCTATGTGATTGTGGTGAATATATGCACATGAATCAAATAAAAGAACTTATAAATAGACACCCATTTATAATCTACAATGTGAGGTGACTTATACGACATATTCATAGGATGCGTTGATCCTTCTATGATTTCTTGGAACATGTGATTTTCTAGTGTAATACAAAACACAAAAAATTGTAGGAAACAACTCCCTTCTTTATTATCCTTTGTCAAAGTCATCAATACTATCAACATTAACATGTGAAACCCACAAGAATTCATTTTTGATGTTTCAAAAATTGTCCCACTTGATAATAATGTGATAAAATAGACCCTCACTTAGTTTCTATAGTGCAAGTTACATAATTTATTCCCACCTATTTACCATCTATTTCATCATGCAAGGAAAACATTTCAATCAACTAATTAGTAATGGACATTGGTTTTGAGTGAATGTAATTTTCCATTTATCACAATGGAATTTTGTTATTGATTGAATGTTATTTTACATATTATGAAATTTAGGAATGACAATGACTGAATGATACATACAAAAAAATTAGATGGTGGTCAAAACACCATTAAAACAAAATCTACATGTCATCACAATGGATATTCAGACATATCTAAATGACAAACAAGACAACACTTATTTGTCTACATTTCTCATAGTTGTCATTTAAATACATTATTTTACATTCATTATTCAATTTAATATGTATCATGCCATTCAATCTATAAAACTAATTTATATTTGGTTTATGTAAAAACATTAGGAGCTTCATGAGTGAATTTGAATAATATAAAGACATTAGTATTTTAACTAGTTTTGAAGCTCCAAACATTAGGTTATCCACAATGGCAATAGAATAAAAATACTATTATGACTATAATAAGTACATAATGTTATGATAATCAAAAGAGAATCTGAGCAACATATAGACATCATATAAATAGTCAAAATAAATTTTATATAAAGACATGTATAAAGTTTGTTGTCTTTCAAAAAAGTTGTAACATATATAGGAAAATAACTTTTCATGACATCCATTCAACATTACATCAAGTTAAGGAAGACAATGGATAATACTATGACTACAAAAAACATCAACATTATAAAATTATTATGTGAGATTGGGTGCATGTTAAAAATGATGTTGACCAATGGAAAATCAAACAAAGTATCAAAAAAATTGTTAGTGGGAACATCTTTTAGATCAAGCATTGGAATGCCCCCATAGTGATTTCTCATATTTCATTTTGTTCTTGCCATGATAGTGATTTTTTAACACATCCATTTATGTAATAGATGTTAACATATTAAAATAACCCATAAAAAAAGGTTGTGGTCCATCATGTAGTTCATGGACAAGACATATAGGCACATCCCTATTCCCTATCGTTTCTTGAAAAACATCTTTAAAATCAACCTCCATGGAGACATTTCTTTCATTGTGGAAATACAAACATAAGCTCAACTTATTTATTAAATCAATGTAAGAGGAATGTTGTAAGGACACTTCACTGAACAAATGTGTGGCATATTACCATATGATTTTAATTTCAATTGTAAATAATATGCTTTTTATATAAATATGTCCTCCTTTGTATTACAATGTAACCGATAAATAAACCTTCCATGAACTCCACATAAAAATGAAAATATGAGAATTAAAACCAATTAAAGAAAATAATAATCTAACAAAAGAAATTAGAACAATGTACAATACCTTGTTGAAATATATATAAAACGCATCATAAAAGATATGAAAATCAAATCATGAAACCATGTAAATGGAAAAACTATTGCATTCAGAAAGGGGTTACATTTATAGATGAGCCCAAGTGGCACACATTAATTGTGTGCTTGTAGGCATGGTGTGGGAATGTGTGGTTACTATGAATCCCATAGATTTTGTAAAGGGTGAAATCCCTGCAAGGTAATGAGAAAGGTGGGGGCATCATCCATATGAAGGTATTTGAGTTGCAAAGTAGTATAATGAAAACTACAAATGAAGTGAATTAAATTTGACATAAAGGTATGCTAACCTTTACGAACCTCATGTGATTGTAATTTAACCCAATCATCTGTAATGGTACATTTCCTTATTGACCAAAATTATATGGGAATCCCATTCTTAGTTCCAATTGTAGGGTATCAAACAATTCCACTTTCAGTTATATGTTTCACCAATAATATCAAGAAACTGCACATTGTAATCTCTTTAGTATTAAATGTCAACAAATATTATGTAGATTAATGATAATATGTGTGTATATAGGCATGACATAGGAATATCAGCTTGCTATGAATCACATATATTATAAAAAGGGTTAAACACCTATAATATAATGACAAAGGTGGGGGCATCACCCATATGAAGATATTGAAGCTATAGAGTGGCATAATTCAAATTATAGATAAAGTAGTATGGCTCTTACATAAGAGCATGTTGACCCTTATAAACCTTATGGGAATGTAATTTATCCCATTCATTTGTAATGGTATATTAGCTTATCAACCAATGTTACGCAAAAATCTCATTCCTATTTCAAAACACATGTATCAAAGAATGCCATTTTTAATTATATATTTCACCAATAAAAGCATGAAACTACACATTGTAATCTCTCTAGAAATAAATATTGACCAAGCTTATGTGGATAAGGGACTTGACACATTCATTGTTAGCAATAATCTATGTTGGCCTTTTTTGGGGATAGGACATCTCAATATTTGATGTACTTATGCATAAACTAATAGTTAATTTTATTCAAATTAAGTAAAGGACATGTAGATTTTAATGGACATGATGTTAATGGAAATGCTAGAAAGCAATAGAATAAAGTTATATGACATGTGCACATTACAAATCATGCCTCATGGTGGGGGTTACATTCATAGACAAGATTCAATGATATGCACTAACTATGTGCATATTAACATGGCAGCAAAATGTATTATCCATATGAATCTCATAAATTCTAGAGTTTGTTAAGCATCTATATTCCAATGAATATCATCAGGGCAACACCCATATTGAGGTGTAAGAGCTGTGGTGTAATAAAAGGTGTGTAGATGACCTCATGTGAATGAAATAATGTGGGACAAAACTGATGTAAGGCCACAGTTACCTATATGAATGTCATAGGAATGCAAATTATCCTAATTCTCTAGTGAGACATTACCTTTTCACTTGCACTTATGTGGGAAGCCCTCTTCTTTTTTAAAAGGTAGGGTATCACACAATGCAACTTTTAATTATAAATTTCACCAATAAATGCATAAAAGCCCACATTGTAATCTCTATCATACGTAATCTCAATGAAGCTTATGTGGATAAGGATTTGTCACATTCACCATTAATAACCATGTATGTTAGCCTTTTGTATGGAATAAATATCTAAATATATGTTTTTTTAGTAATGTATTTTATATTGAATGAAAGACATTTGAATATCTGATCATCTTGTACATAAATTAATCATTCAATGTCTTGAGTTCATGGAGATGAGATTCTTATATTTATGGGCATTGTATGAAAGGAAGTGCTAGCAAGAGACAAAAAAATGTTGTACGACATGTGTGTATTACATATCATGCCTAAGGTTAGCATGTCTAACCCAGTGGGGGTCACTTAGGTTAGCATGTCTAACCCAGTGGGGGTCACTTTCATAAATACATTGCACTGACATGCACTAATTATATGTATGTTGACATGGCACTATAATGTATTATTATTATGAATCCCATGGATTATAAAAAGTTTTAAACATCTGTAAGCCATTAAAAAAGGTTAGGCCATAACCCATATTGAGGCATGAGACATGCAGTACACCAAAATAGGCTGATAATTAATTTTAAATGTTTTACCCATAGACTACCACCACCATACTTCGCACCTACTCAAACTCAATTTTTTACCCTTCATTTCATAGTAGATATTTTAAGAACAAACTTGCCCCTTTATTTTCATATTCATACATTGCATTCTAGATTCTATAAAAAAATGTTTCTTAATCATCTATTAGCCAAGTCATAATACACATGGCTCTTGGGTCTAATATAATAACCATATCCATATAATGTGACATAAAGTGTAAAATTATGCACTGACTAGATCACAAAGGTTGAATGACGTGACTAAAGTAAAGTACTATTGGACAATAGGCATCATAGTTTTTTCATCATTGTGGACCTTTTTAGAAAGTTAGTAGGTGACTTGACATAAAGTGACTTATTCATCAGACCAAGCATTACAATTTGTAAGATATAGTGGGTCTAAGTGGTCATTGTTAAAATCTCTTTCTTTTTCATACTCATTCTCAATGTAGTTTACCTCAATAGCCTAGCTATTGGGGTCTAATTTTTTATTGTTATCTTGATAGTTCCAAAGATCTTGGTAGATAATCGATACACTAGGCTATTCAGTTAGATTCATTTTGATCACCATCAAATACTCTTTATGGAATCCAATTAGAAGGAAGACTTCATAATTAGCCCTTTTGAAATAAGTTTGTAGTCATGTTTATAGTATAGGTATAGGTTCTAAACTTTAATTAGTAAAATTGAAATTACTAGGTGAATTAGAGTTTAACAGAATGTCTATGTCCTCCATTTTTATTCTACTCCAACTAGGGTACAAGATTTGGACTGAAAATCCTGAATACTAATTAAACCAACATTTTGATATGCTATTTCATGATGCCATCCATAGTGGAAATGGATGATTAACTAAATTTTTAAGCCAATTCTAAATTGAATTTAAATATGGTTTTGTTCAAGGAGATTCTTATTAAACATTTTTTTATGTGTTATATAGTGTTCCATAACCAACTACAAATTGGGGAACTAAGAGGATGAATAAAAAATTGAATTATGATTATGATAAGCTATAAAAAGTAGAATACCATAAGAGACCAATCTGCTTCCACAAGAAAAGTAATGAAAGTATTAAAACTAGATTAATGCCAGTCATCTGACTGATAGACTTTGGTCTCTAATCTACAAAATCAAGGGGGATTGATGTTCTACATAATTAAATGTTTTGGGTTACCACTTCCAAACCATGATCATCTAAACATTAACTCACACTACTCAAAAACTAGTTTTATGGACCATGGGCTTAATCGTCATGCTTTGTTAGAATTAATATTACACCATAGTGTAATATTTTAAATTTACTTTGTTAAATAAAGTTTGTTTATGGGTTGTTGATTCAATCATATGAAATACATTTTAATAATAATTTAAATGAACATATTTAGTTTGGTTTTTATTACAATAGTTGTTTTACAAACTAATTTTAGGGTTTATGTTCTTGCATTGAGAGCAAAAATGGTATTTTTATTTATAAACTATCCTTGTCATTTACAAGGGTGTAAATCCATGGTAGAATTTTTACCAGTAATTTTTAAAATACTATGTAAAACTACAATTACTTGAGCTGAAATATATTATTATAACATATGCAGTTTCATGTATGAAGCACCTTATTATGAATGACAATAATAAATTTAAAATCTAATGTATTGTTGTGTAGCGATACATCCATGCAATATTTTTGTATGTGCTACTATAGATCAATATTTATTTAATAGATGTTGAACACTTCAATTTTTTTTATAGTGGATGCATCTATAACGTTTTGTCAATCAATAAATTAACAAGTGTTGGCAATATAGCTACACATCAATTGAATACTTTTGCATATGGTTTAAGTGATAGAAAAATTAAGGCAAGGTGGAATTTTTTGGTAGTGTAATTATCTCAGGGAAATTAAGGAGAATGGTAAAAAAGAATCCCAACATTTTACTTTTAATTTTAGGACTTGTTTAATTATTTGATGAATATGTGGTGTGTTAAATTATTGAAATGATATCATCGTAATGATAGAATGGCCATTTGAACAACAAGATTCAGATTTTGAAAATAATATACTATTATAAGGTCATAAGTCCTAGAAAATGAATTATAAATGTGATTAGTGGTCCATTATGAGTCATGTTTCATAGCCAAAGAGACAAATGCAAGTTAGGGTCTAAAATTATAAATGTATCTCGTATCAAACTTTCTCTTGAAAATCAAACCCTATTTTTTAAAATGATAGAACATAAAAATATTGATTCATGGATTCTTGTCATTCAACAAATATTCAAAATATATACTACAAACCTGCAATATCTTAAATTCAAAACTATCTTTAGTTATTTTTTATATACTTTCATACTACTTTATATATGGTCCTATAATTTACTGAAAATATGGAGAAGGTCATTTCCAACTGTATTATACCAAGTATCCTGCTTGTAGGCATTGTATGAAATTTCACAAGATTGAAGATTATGTATATTTACAATGAAAGATCATCTAAAAGGAATAAACACATAAGGGTGTAAGTATGAAGGATATTGACCAAACAAAATCTTGGATACAATACAAGGTAGATGAGAGGGATGGTGGATGTCCAAAACTAATATAACAACTATGATTAGGATTGATACATGAAGCATATGAAAGCAAAACTCATTACATCTGAATGAGAATGTACATTGAAAGCAGAGAGTTGAAAAGAATGTGTACCCTACTATGCATTCAAAAACATATATCACTCTTGAAATGTATATTAAAGTTCTTGTAAATGTATAATCGTAAAACATCATGGCTATTTAAGCCATGTATTATTCATAACCTATTTATCAACAACTCAAATTACATAACCACAATTACAATGTGAATATAAAAATAACATGGTTATCATGGCCAAAGTGGTTATAACCAACTTCAAGGTCTAAGTGTAATTGTAATGAAGGAAGCCTAGTCATTATGACTACGTGGAGGAAGAGGTTATAAATGTATGGTATATGGTCCTCTAACTTAATAAAAATTTGGAGAAGACCATTTCCAAAGATATTATACCATATATCCCGCTTATGGGAATTGTAATAAACTCTACAAGATTGAGGGTTATGTATATTTACAATGAAATATCATATAGAAGGAATAAGCACATAAAGCCGAAAGTATAAAGTACATCGGCCAAACAAAAGTTTGGATACAATAAAAGGTGGATAAGAGGGATGGTGGAGGTCCAAAATTAAATATAACAACTATGATTCGTATTAATACACGAAGCATATGAATGGAAAATTCACTACAATTTAATGGGAATGTACATCACAAGCAGCACGTTGGAAAGAATGCATTTTTTATAAAGTATTCATTATCATAGAGCTTTAAACTCTTATAAAGTATTTGTTCTAATCCATTATGACATAGCTTTCAATTCATAAACTATTTTTTGTTCCCCACTATTTTTGTATGTATATATTTATAAGGGAATTAATATGGCTATTCTTTTGTTTTTGTGGCTTTCGATGCTATGTTAATCCCATTTTAGTTATACAAACCTAGATATGATTAATATAGCATTGGATCAGTGTTGCGCGATGATGCATGATCGTAATTATCACCAAAATGTTGGTATTGTAGTATGGCATCGAGTATTCCGACAAGCACTTGTGTTGGTTAGGAGTATTTAGTTCCAGGTCCAGCTTAAGAAGTAAACACAGATCACAATTTTTTACCTTTTTTATATGTACGGTTTTGTATCTCTTACAGTTGGTATTTTCTTCAATTATGTATTTGTTTCAACTTGCAAGTTATGCTAAGTTTTTTTAACAACTTTAGTGTAATTTAGTTTTTCACACATTTGCTGTTCATTTTTCAATAGTCAGACATATATGCAATAAAGCTATTTAGCAATTCAAGCTCTCTATTTAATAGCTCAATCTATATTATTTTCTGGCCTTCCCACATAAGATGTAAAATTGGCATGAAATATCCATGTATTGATGAACATTCTTGAAGGCGTTAGAAGTTTTGCCTCTTGAATATATTCAGTTTGGTTTGGGTATGGTTCAAGTTCAATAGTAGGTGTGCCCTGAGTTCTTCAACATAAAAACCAAAATGAATTGGCGACGAACCTGAGGTGAACAAACAAGGTTTTGCCACTTTTTCAAATGGAGGTCCTTCAAAAGTTCTAACAAACTAATTTTCTAATCATTATTTTCTCCATTTCCTTTAATTAGATTTGTTTTTAATTAAATTAAAGATATTGGAGAAGAATTTCAATAAGGGGATGTCGCTAGGAACACTGACTAAATATCTTGCAGATGGCAAGAAGGGGATGTCGGAAGGGGCGCTGATTAATCGCTTGAGCTCTTTCCGAACTACTAGGAGGAGACGATGTCCATCAACTAAAGATTATCTTGCTTTACAAGAGGCTACAAATAATCTCAGTAGCTATAATTTCTGGGGAAACGGTGGCTTTGGCTGTGTTTATAAAGCAAAGTTTCATGATGGATTTTGTGCTGCTCTGAAGAAGCTAAATAAATTTAAAAAAAAAAAAACAGGCAGATGATGAATTTCAAGTATGTAAACTAATCTTTTAAGCATCTGCATTGGTTCTGCACTGAGAAAAATAAGTTTGGTGACTATATGAAGAAGTCTGATGATGTGGATTCATATGGATTATGAAAAAAAATAACCAGAGCTATTAGTTACCGTATGTGGTTGAATCTGTCAGTGAGATCCTCATCCTATTCCATCGCGATCCCCTTCTCCAGCTTCACACGAGCTTCACATGAGGGGAAATGCAGGGCAAGAGAGAATTTGAATCGATAAAATGTTTGTTTTGGGGTTTGAGCAGGGCAGGGAAGAGTTTGAATGGATGTAATGTGTAGTTTGGGACTTGAAAATTTCTGTTTTGGAGTAGAATCGGGCGGGAAAACCTGACGATCAATGTAACGGCATGGTGACTGCGTGCTTGGACGGCAAAATTAACCATGCGGTGAGTGTTAGTGGTCGGATGTTGGCGGCCAAGGTCTGGAGACGGTTTGGTTAAATCGGTATTGAGTTGGTGGTCAGATTTGAACATCGGATGACTGTTGGCGGTCGCACTGAAACGTTAGATGACTGTTGGCGGTTGAGGTGTATGCGTTAAAAAATATTACGGTCAAGCTGACGCCAGCACATACGTTATTTTGGCGTGCTAGTAAAGCCCAACCAGGTAATAGGCTCTAAATACATTTCAAATCCCCATCCACATTTTAATCTCCTAGTTATGCTTGTCTTTACCAAACCCATTATGGAATAATGGTGGCACCCAATTTTAAACGGATATCTAAGCCCCGCTTCTTTTAAAGCTTTTTAGCTTCTCCCAGATGGCTCCCGCACTAGGAGAAGATGGACTAGTGGATTTATGAACAGTACGTCAGAATATCGCATGGAAAACCATCTAAGAAAAGATATTAGATTACGGAAGAGAAACACGTAAGAAAGGTCTCAATTAGTGGGAACAATGGTCTACTAATTAAATCTATTCACATTGAATCCATGGAAATTTTAAATACACTATGTTTATCACTAATTAAATCTATTCACCTTGAATACATGGAAATTTTAAATACACTATGTTTATCACGGGTGATTAAACTCAATTTTCTTGTGCAGGGGTTTTGTAAAAACTTAAGAAAGAGATCGAGAATATCTCATCCGCCAAATCTAGTTCCATTGAACACGTGAATTCCTGGAGGTTGATGATGAGTAAGTCTTGCAGGTGTGAGTTGCCTAGAGACTATTGTCATGGATGAATGAAAGAAGCTGCTGCAGGATATAACCGGTAGTGAGATTGAAATGTCTGCATCTTTCAGGAGTATGTAGTAGGCCGTGGAAGAATTAAAAATTGCATTGACAGGTTACAGGTAAGAGGAGAGTACCACATGCAGCCAGATCGAGTTCAATAGAATTTTTATTTTTATTTTTTCTAAAATTGAAACGTCTACACCTTTTAGCACTAGGCTATGGAAGACTTAAAAATTGCATTGATAGGTTACAGGTAACAGGATAGTTATACATTGAGCTGGATCAAGTTAACAAGTACAATGAAATTAGTTTAAAAAAAAATGGCATTCCTCCATCTGTTAATAAATATTTATGGTGCTTCTTTATTAAAGTGGTTTCCTTAGTTTATAATTATTATAAAAACATATATAATAAGATATTATTTAGATAATTAATTTTTTAAAGGTCATTTAAAATAATGACTAAAATATATATAAAGATAAAATTTCACAAAAAAATATATTTAATTAAAAATATGAAATAAAATTTAGTACTATTCATTTAAATTTCAATTTAATATAAAATATATAATTAAATTGTAATTAGATTAATCTCACATTGATAATCATTATGAAACAAAAGTAATTTATTATTTAATATACAAAATATTTTCTTATTCCTATTTTTCTAAAAACTAAAAATATTTTAACTCAAAAGTATATCATTTTTACTGATATTCAAAATATATCCTCTATAAAAATGATGTTCTGAATGAATACTTCAAGCCTAAAAAGTTAGAAAAATGACTAGAACAAAATTCTAACATCCTAATTTCTAACACAAAATGATAAAATATCCTAGGCTGGTTCTAGCCATTTCCCTCACCATATTCTTAATGAGAAGCTATTGAGCAGAGTAAAAAATAAAATGTTCAGGCTAATGAAGAGAGTAAATAAAACAAATAAGATTATTTTTTTCTTTGTGTAAGTGGCACAATATGGTTTTGGAAGTGTGCTCAAAACTTAAAGAGGTTTAATATTTTTTTTAATGATTTATTTATTTATTTTAATATAATCAATAATTTTTTTAATTATAATAAATTTGTTTTTATTTATAGATTTTAAATATTAATATAAATTAAAAAGACATCTTTTTATTTGATATATCTAAGTTTTATATTTTGAAATATTTTAAAATTTATTTTTCATCATACAAAATGAGTTTTAAATTTTCTTTAAAATTAATTTAATATAAAAAATAACATAATAAAAGAAATCTAAACTTATATCATCATATTTAAGATAATTATATATGTTAAAATAACATTTGTAAATCTAAGACTATAGAAAATTTATTTAGTGACTTATTTAATTGTAAACTATTATTAACCATTATATCATCTTTTTATGTCTATCTTACCAAAAAAATACAAATAAAATTTAATTACATAGATTCAGATTTAAAATTTTATCATCATCAAACATAATTTAAATCTAATTAATGGTTTATAACTCTTATAAATAAAATTCAATTATATATGTTTGATTTGAAATTTCATTATCATCAAATATAATTCAAGTCTAATTAATTATATATGCTCCCTTTAATGAAATAATATAAGATTTATATGTCTTTGTTCTCTATCATTAATAGCACTTTTGCCATCAATTTTAGGATAGAAATAAATTCTTATTACCTCTATACTTGATGGTTTTTTTTAAAAAAAACTTTTAACAATTAATATTTAAAAAATTATAAAATAATGTAAAATTACTAAATCTTTGTTCTTTATCATAGATAACAATTTTACCATCAATTTTAGAATAGAAATAAATTCTTATTATTTACACTTAATGTTTTTCATAAAAATTTTACAATTAATATTTGAAAAAATTGATATATGTTAATACATCTGTATTTAAAAACTTGATTTCAATGTCGAAAAAGAATGGAAAAAAAACATTAAAACTATGAAATGCTTAAAACCATTTTTTCCTTCTAACAATTGAAAGACAACAGTTAAATATGCATTTTTATTTTAAATCTTGATTTCAATGTGGAATAGCATGAAAAAATTCATAAAAAATAATAATAATTAATGTTTACAACCACTTTTCACTTTAACAATTAAAAGACCACAATTGCTACAAATTACTTTGAATTTAACTATATAATTGTTGATAAATCATTCTAGTAAAAATATTCTTCGATCAAAAGACATATTTTTGGATAGAAATATGCTGCTCTAACTGTCCTTCCACAAAGTGGACATATTAAAAAATTGATCTCTTATTCACTGGTGCATCCTAGAAGTTCATAATGTTGTTCATTCTGATTTTGTGTGGGTAGTGGATGTCGGTACAAGAATAAGCCTATATATTCCAAATTTATTTAGGGTGTTCCTTCTGGTGTTGATTTTACAACTATGTTCTCTGATTTTATCATATTTTATAATTTTTTAGATGATGATCACAGCTTTAAAGAGAGTTGCCGATAATATTTATAATGGAACATGGTCACAAATTATAGGCGCTGTTGATTGACAATATTAGGCTAAGATGGAATCTGATAAACATTAGAAAAGGGCAAGCTGTTAATATTTATGGTATGGAAGAATGAATGGCCTTCTCAAAAGAATTTTAAAATAGGGTTGGACTGTATACTACCTGCTCATAACATATGTCCTTCCAAGTTTGTGCAGTGTGGCCTTGCGATGAAGTGAAGAAATTCAGATGGTGATTGTGACTACAGAGACAGAAAAAAAACACAGAAAAAATATGCACGCACAGCAGGAAACAATTGCTACAGCAATAAAATATTTTTATATTGATTCTGCTTTTATTTTTTTAATTTGCTATTTAAAAATAGCGATCACAGATCTACATATATGGAATTACAATCATCTTTCAACTAAAAATAAATAATTAAAAATATTGCTATAACTGAAAATAAACTGCACTAAACTAATGTTTATTCATGCATAAGGCATGTGGGATAACTGATTGTCTTAAGAATGAAATCATGCATAAGACATGTGCGATAACTGATTGTTCTAAGAATCAAATCTCATGTAAATTGTTTGCATGACAGAATCTAAATATAGTTGAATGTTATCTCCATGCGATGTGGAGAATTAGGACTGCAGTTCTAACACTCCCCCTTAATTTCTACCATTAACTACTTCAACATTTACAATGTCTAAATTTTGTTTTATATGCTCAAAACTCTCCTTCGCTAATGCCTTTGTGAATATATCTACCAATTGGTCTTCAGATCTACAAAACTCTAAATGGATTTCTCCATTGTTCATTAACTCTCTGATAAAATGAAATATTGTATCAATGTGCTTGCTCCTCTTGTGAAAAAAATGATTCTTTGACACTACAATTGCTGATTTATTGCCAGAAAACATTAGTGTTGACTCCTTCCGTGCTTGCAATAAATATGTCAATACTCTCCTCATCCAAATTGTTTGACATGATGCTGATGTGGCTGCTACATACTCTGCTTCAGCTAATGAAAGTGTCACTATGGGTTGCTTTTTGGATGCCCATGTGACCACACCTATTCCAAAATAAAATGCATGTCCAGAAGTACTCTACCTATCATCAATGATACCTGCAAAATCACTATCAGTATAACCAATAAAACCAAAATCATTAGTTGTGGAATGTAAAATTTCATATTTTGTTGTTCCTGCCACATATTTCAATATTTTATTTCCAACTTGCCAATGTGAGTCTTTTGCTGACTCCATGAATCTCGAGATTAAGCTAACCCCATACATGATATATGGTCTTGTAGCTGTAAGATACACCAAACTACCAATTAGTCTTTTGAATGTTGTAGAATCAACATTAGGCCCTTTGTCTTCTTTGCTAATTTTGGTCCCTATAACAACTAGTCTAGGCGCTGATTTACAATTCAACATCTTAAACCTCCTTAACACATCATTTGCATATTTAGTTTGACAAATAAAAATTTCTTTCTCTGATTGTACAACATCAATGCCCAAAAATTACTTCATTAATCTCAAATATGTCATCTCAAATTCTTTCTTCATTGCTAATTTAAATGTGTCTATAGACAAATTTTCAGTGAAAATCAAATCATCAACATACAAATGCACAATCAAAATCTAACTTTCTTTGTTGATTTTTGTGTACAATGTAGGCTCAGTATTGCTTCTGTTGAATTCATTATTTGTCATGTATGAATCAATCTTGCTATACCATGCTCTTGGTGCTTGCTTGAGACCATAGAGGGCCTTCTTCAATTTGTAGACTTGTTCTTCATGTCCATGCACATCATACCCTGTTGGTTGTTTTACATACACTTCATCTAGGAAACCATTCAAGAACGCTGATTTGACATCTATTTGAAATACTTTCCAATTATTTTGTGTAGCTATTTCTAAAATCATTCTAATAGTATCAAGTCTAGCAACTACATCAAATGTTTCATTATAATCAATACAATGTTCTTGTGCAAAACTTTTTGCTACTAACCTTGCCTTGTGATTTTAAATCTTACCTTCTACATCAAATTTGGTCTTATAAACTCATTTGACTTCTATGCAATCGTTACCTTCAAATAGATTAATTAGATCTCATTTTTGATTTCTCTCAATAGCATTCATTTCTTCATCCATTGCTTTTATTCAATCTTCCTCATTAACTATTTATTCATGATACATAGGATCATGAGAAAAAAGACAAAATTTGAACACAAATCTAAATTCTCTTCTTCTTGATCATAAATCTCATTCAAGTTTTTCATTTTCTTACCTTTAAATTTTGATCTTAAAGTGACAAAATTTGGATTTGATTCATCACTTACTTGTGAATTGGGAGTAGGATGACATGCATGACCAGATGATTCACCTTGTGCTAAGCTCCTAGGTCTTCTTATTAGATTGCTTGTTCTTACTTGTGGAGAGAATTGATCACCTTGCAAATTTTGTTTTTCAAATTATTCTTCATTTTAGGGAATTGGTGCTCCAATTGTGATGGTTCTATCAATGCTTCCATCCCATGCTTCTTCTTCATTAAATTCCACATCTCTGTTAATAATCACTTTCTTTGAAATGGGGTTATACAACTTATAAGATTTTGATTCTTCACTATAGCCAATAAAAATACATTTCTCACCTCCATCATCAAGTTTTTTTTCTCAATTTAGATGGTATAAGAGAATATGCAATACAACCAATTTTTTTGAAATGATGTACACTATGCTTCTTACCACTCCAAGTTTCTTGTGGAATTTGATCATTGACACTCTTTGTTGGGATTCTATTCATAATTTATAATGCACATGCTACTACTTCTGCCCAATATTCATTTGACAAATGTTTGGCCTTCAACATGCTTCTAGCTATCTCCATGATTGTTTTATTCTTCCTTTCTGTTACACCATTCTGATGTGGTGTGTACCTTGTAGTTAGTTGCCTTTGAATGCCATGATATTTGTAAAAATATTGAAAATCATTAGACATATATTCACCTACTCTATCTGATCTAAGTACCTTGATGTAAAGGCCACTCTGTTTTCAACCATAGCCTTAAATTCTTTAAATATTTCAAAGGCTTCAGACTTTTCTTTAAAAAAATATATCCAATTCTTTTTGCTAAAATCATCAATGAAGGTTAGAAAGTAAGAACTACCTCCAAATGATGGAGTTTGCATTGGTCCACATAAATCACTATGAATTATCTCCAATAATACCCTTGTTGTATATGAAGCTCCTAATGGAAAGCTCTCTCTATGCTGTTTTGCCAAAATGTAACTCTCACATGAACTTTCTCATTGCTCTGTTGGTAGTAATCCCTTCACCATATTTTTCTTGTATAACAAACTCAAACCTCCAAAATGTAAATGTTCATACCTTAAATGCCATAGCCATGATTGGTCTAAATGCATGGTTTTGAAATGGGCTTCCTCTTCTCCTTGAATGCACTGAATTCGAAGAGGGAACATCTGATTCTTTGTCATCTCCACTTTTTCTAACCTGTCATTAAAATTTTTTCCATTATCGTGCAAACATTATCCATAAAATATACTCTATAACATTTCTATACTAACTATCAAACACTCATAATATTATGCTTTAGTCTAGGTACAAAATAAACATCATGAATAAATCTTCTTTCACCATTTTTTGCCAAAACATTTATTACTCCTTTACCCATTACATCCACTTTATTATCATTTTCTAATTTCAATTCAAATTTTACAGAATCATCAAGACTAGAAAACAATTCTTTATTCCCTATCATATGGTTACTACATCCACTATCTAAAAACAAAATATCTCTAGCATTTTCTTGAGCAACATGACAAGTGACGAATAAGCTTCAAGAATTACAATTAGATTCATTTGTGTAATTAGCATTTTGCTTGTCCACATCTCCTTGTTTATTTTTGCATTCATTTGCATAATGTCCATATATTTTGTGGCAATAACACTGAATGTTAGATTTATCAAACCTCTGTGAATTTCGTTGAAAGTGATTGTTTCCATGTCCTCTATTGTTGTAGTTTTGATTATTATTTTCACCTTGATCTGGATTGTTCCTTCCATCTCTGCCTCTGCCTCTTCCTCTGAAGTTTGACCTTCCTCTGCCAAATTATATCTGAGACTTGAAAGCATTCTCAAAAGAAGTATTGTTATTCCTATTCATTCTGGATTCAAGTGTTAATAATAATCCCATTAATTCATCTACTGATAACTATTCCAAATCCTTGGTTTCCTCAATAGCTATAACTATTGCATCGAATTTGCTAGATAAACTCTTGATAATTTTTTTAATGATCTTTTGATCTGTTATTGTTTCTCCATTAGATCTAATTTGGTTCACAATATTCAATACTTGACGCATAAACTAGTCTACAGACTCTGAATCATTCATTTTAAAATTTTTAAAATTTCTTTTAAAAGATTGCAATTTAGCTACTTTCACATTTTTATTACCTTTATAAGTAGTCTCCAAAAATTTTCATGCCGACTTGGATCTCGTTGTTGCTGCAACTCTAGAAAAAATAGATTCATCCATTGCCTATTGGATTAGGAATAGAGCTTTTGCATATTTTTTCTTGTTTTATTTAAGTTCTTTTTTTGCTCGAGTTAATCCCTGATGGGCAGCCTCATCCTATGGTTCTACAAAGCTATTTTCTACCAAATCTCAAACATCTTGTGAGCAAAACAATGTTCTCATTTCAATTGCCCAAAAATCATAATCTTACCATTGAAAACAAGAATCTAGGGCTAAGAAATACTGTTGTTTGTTGTTAGGTCTCAAGCTGAACTTTTCAAAACGAACAACTTCTTTAAATTTCTACTCAGCGACTAAATCCTCCTTGAATCTGCTCTAACAATCTAATGCCCCTGATCTTTTTCTCTGCTCTGATACAAATTTATGACTGCAGAGATAGAAAAAAAACACAGAGAAAATATGCACGCACAATAGGGAACAATTGTTATAGCAATAAAATATTTTTATATTGATTCTTCTTTTATTTGTTTAATTCGCTATATAAAAACAGCGATCACAGATCTACATATATGGAATTACAATCACCTTTCAACTAAAAATAATGAATTAAAAATACTGCTGTAACTGAAAATAAATTGCACTAAACTAATGTTTATTCATGCATAAGACATGTGGGATAACTGATTGTCCTAAGAATGAAATCATGCATAAGACATGTGCAATAACTGATTGTCCTAAGAATCAAATCTCATGCAAACTACTTGCATGATAGAATCTAAATATAGTTGAATGTCATCTCCATGCGATGTGGAGAAATTAGAACTGCAGTTCTAACAGTGATCAAACCAGTTAAAAGATAACTAAACTCGGCATGGAATTGGAATACGTGATGGGAGTTCAATTTAAAGGGAAAAAAAGCGTTGTTATACTTGAAAGAGCTCTTGGTTGTTGGAGTAGTAAGGACCATGAGAATATCTCTCAATCTTATCGGAAGTATTAGATAGACAATGCACTCTGAAGGAAACAAATATGAAGAGTGAAGTATTGTTTCTGTTCTTTGCGGCATCCTAACGTTTACTTCATTTTATTATTTACATTTAAATCGAAAATTATTTTCCTTTGATTCCTCAAGATTCAACATTAGAGTGTTATGTAAGAGAATTTAAAACTATTCATTTTATTTTAAATCAAAATGGCACACAATAGCTTGTAAACATCACAATGTGGCGTTATATCTACTTGGCTTGCTGGTTCTACAGCCTTTAAATTGTGAAAAATTTGCGTCGCCGCGTGTATAACCATATCAACGACACACATATATAGCCATTTAATAATTTTAGTCCTTTCAGCGTTAACATGTTAGCCATTTAAAAAGTGTTGTTTTTGTTTGATTTTTTAATTACTTTTTTGTTCATTCTTTGGGAGAACCATATTTTATGAGTTTTTATTGTAATTTTTTTTTCTCTATTATATTAGGTTGTGGGATCTGCCAACATTTTCTCTTCTGATTTATAATTCAAACTTAAAAATAAATACTAATTAAAAAAAAAATATGTATATAAGAAATATAAAAAATAAATTTTATATAAAAATAAGGTTTATTAAAAAAATATCAACATGCAAATATTAGCATTCAATATTAATAATGACATATTAAAAAGATGTAATGATAATATTAAAATTAATATAATTTTTTTTTTTTTTTTTTTTTAAGTGTAAAAAAATTCTATTCACAATATTAAAAGTCTAATTAATCATTCGATTTTGCAATGAAACATGGATGATAAACTCTCAATACATATTTTCTAAAATTTATTAAAAGGATTTTAAATTAAATATTAAAGCATTAAATACATTTCTAAAATTTATTAAAAGAATTTTAAATTAAATATTAAAGCATTAAATACATTGTCTATTCTTTTAGATATACAAATTATCTTACAATATTTTAATTAAAATAATTTATAATTAAAGTTAATATTATGTCTGAAAATAAAAACTTTTATAGGTCAAATTTATTCTCCATAGTTGGATTTACAATCAGATAAAAATATTAAGCCCATCCTTATTACCGATTATTTATGGCATGTGCATAGAATTTTAATTAAGAAATGTTAAATGTAACTCTAACATCAACATAATGTTGCCTTAAAGTCAGTTACATATGACATCAGGACACATTATTTAGGACTACATTATTTAATGAGCTAAGATCGATATTTAATTTGATTATATGTTTATAATTATATGTGACATTAAGTCTGATGTTACATATGTCATAAGCTTTGAATTTATGTGGGATATTAGATCCAGCTTTAGTTTCATCATTAAATTTGGTATTAAGTTATATAGTAGATATAATTTTTAGAGTGACAGTAAGTTCGATTATAAATAGACTTTATGTAAGATACTATATTTGAGTATAAGATCATTTTAAGTGAAATACTATTTCCGATTATAAATGTGACATTAGATCTGACCTTAGAGTGAATTTAAGTGCGGTATTGATTTTAAATATAAATTCAATATTAATTATGATTTTAAATTTAATTAAATTGTAACTTTAATTTTTCAAATTATAACAAAAATATGATATTTTTAACTAAATAAAATTATATAATATTATTTTACAGAATAATGTTATTATTTCGTAAATTATTTCATAAAATTATATTTAAATATATAATTATAACATTAATTTGAATTGTAACATTATACATAAAAGTAAATATAATATGTGTGAGTTTTTAAATGAATTTGATTCTAAACATAAATTAAACATGTTGTGAGATAATAATAAACTAATTAAATATGGTAATAATATAAAATAAAATAATTATATAATTTTTAATTAATATAATAAATATAATAATTTTATAAAGTTATTAGCAAATCTTATTTAGGCTTGAGTAGGTTAACCAATTTTGGAAATTCTACAATTTATATAATTTTATTCAACAATAAAAATTAATAAAAGTAGGAGGAACTAAAAATAATTACATTGTACATTTAAAACAAAAAAAAATTAAAAATAAAGTTAAAAGATATGAAAAAATTGTAATTTGTCTTAAAAAAAAAAAAAATTAAGATTTTTTTTTTAAAATTTTTTTCCAACATTTCTAAATTTTTATAGTTATAAAACCATATAATTTGTCTAGCTTCCTTTAATATATAAAATATTCATTAAATTAATTTTTAATTTTTTAATTTATAATATTTTTATTTGACTATAGAATTAAAAATTATATAATTTTCCTTAAATTTATTGAAGTTTTTGTTTTTTTTTTTTTTTTTTTTTCCGAAAATTTTCTAATTTTTTTATTATTCATATATAAGTTTAATTTTCCATAAATTGTTGAAATTAGCTAAATTTTTTTTTCAATATCAATAAATTTAATTATTTTTCTGAGTTTTCTATAAATTGACAAAATTTGATATTCATATATATATATATATATATATATATATATATATATATATATATATATATAATTAATTTTCAACAAATTTTCTTCTGTTTTGTGAGTTTTATAATTTCTCTTATTTTTCTTTTTCTTTTTTTTTTTTAATTTCTTAAATTTCTCATAAAATAATTGAATTTTAAATTTTATTGAATTCCCTTAAATTTGTTGAATTTAGACTATTTTTTTCAATTTGTTTATAATTTGTAGCTCATCTTTCTACATAAAATTTTACCTACATTATTATTACCAAAGTGAATTTGATAGTTATATGACCTTAAATATAATAATATTTATTATTTCCTTTTTTTAAAAACTGACATAATAAAATAGTTCTATAAATTTAATATATTTAATAAACTCCTAATTTAAAAAATCAATGAAAGAGTGAATGCAATGTAATTGAAAACATTACTCAATAAGTATTTTGTAAAACTAAATTTTTATTGCATGTTAACCAACTAATGAGTGTGTTACCTTTATAGACACCAAATGTGGTTGACGAAAATGCCAATAAACATATACATGAAAAGAATTATTAAAATATTTTAAAGGAGCAAAATGAAGTCTAAACAGTCCACTAAGGTTTAATATGAGACCCATTGGGGTAAAGACCCCAACTTATTAGAATTATTGTACATCAAATATATTTTAAATTGATGTTTTAACTTCAAAATGTCTTAGCACTAACCTTGCCTAAGCTTTTCTGGTAGTAACATTAATATTGAATGTCCCAAAAGTTTCGTTTACTTAATTGAGTGGAATCATTAGCTTATAAAATTTATACACCTATGAAATTTTAATGTTTCGTTGCATCACCAAAGGTATAAGGTAACTAAGATGTGCATATGTAGAAATGGAAAAAAATGCATCTTTGTGTTCATGGCACTATTAGATATATTCACCTTCGGTGATTCATGGATGAATATTTACATCACACAAACACATCAAGGATGGAGAATAACATTGAGGACCAAGTTCCTATTTTCTTGTCATGCCTGTTAATCACTATAGTTTCAAGAATGTTCTTCAAAATATGATAAAATTGGTATATTTTACAAAAATTAGATACACAAGTAAAATGAAAAACTTAAGTCTTTTGAACAAATATAAAAAACTCTCATGTGTATGAAAACCGTTTAATTACACCCCCGAGTATGGTGATCAAATATAAGATAAGAATCTTTGATAGACGATATACTTATTAGTGCTGAAATGTAATTTTTATGCAATCAGGTGATAAGATAGTGTTATCCAAATGGAATTTCTATTTCTGGGAAATACATTTACAAATCCATTACTTACAACAGTTCTGAATAGCTAAATAAAATATGTTCCCTTTAATGCAACATCTGAATCCATATGGATACACATTTTTATAGCTGAACTGAAACATAAAAATACTAATAATAAACATTCTCAAAGTTCAAGGCGCAATTAAATTTCTCCACCTTCGGTACTTAGTTGCTGAAAATTAGAATTACCACCATGTAGAAGGTGGTCAATAAGCTATACGATAAATTAATTGGTCTCCAGTCATGTATGGGTAGGATACGGAGTATCCATTCTAGCCTTTAGAATGTCCCTCCCAATATCATAGAATTGTAGTTATTTAGCACAACGTGTGGCACGTGTAAAATTGAACCCATAATTAATTTTCATGAATAAAAATAATCGTTACATGCATATGTCATTTCTATATTTCCAACCCAAAGCACAAAAACTAACATACTAGCCAAATATGTGGCAGACGGTAGACTCATCAGTGCTGAAATGTAATTTTTATTTAGTCATGTGAAACGTTTTTGTCCTCTAACTAGAATTTACACTTATGGGACATCATCTTTTAAATACATTATTTCTAAAACATAAGGATAAGAAAACCAAATGTGATTTAAAAATTGAAAGCTTCAAAGTTACATCAATATACACTTTTACAATTGATCTATAATGTGGAAACACTGACAACAAATGTTGTAAAAGTGTAAGGTACAGTTAGATATCTCCACTTGTGGTGCTTTGTGGGTAAAAAATGACATTTCCA
Source organism: Torreya grandis (assembly GCA_037957365.1). NCBI lineage: Eukaryota > Viridiplantae > Streptophyta > Pinopsida > Cupressales > Taxaceae > Torreya > Torreya grandis. Next base: position 397,845 of record JARHVA010002637.1, read on the forward strand.
CCATGTCAAGAGTGGTGAATAACATCTAGGACCAACTTCTTTACATCTGATCATCCATGATCATGGGACAAAGCACATGTTCTAAACTCAAGAATATCCTTCCCAATATGATAAAATTGTAGCTTTTTAGGCCAACTTGACATGCACCTAAAATAAAAATTGCAATTCATTTATACAAATTGGAAGAACCTTGATGTACATACGAAATCCCAATAATTTCATTTCATACCATGGTGAACGAACATAGGATACAAAACCATGGTAGATGATATATTGACCAGTGCTCAAATGTATCTTTTATGTAGTCAAGAGACAAGTTATTGTTCCATAACTGGCATTTCCACTTATAAGATCACCCATTGGATATTAATCACTTCCAACACATTTGTATAGGTAAATCACACATGTTTAAAATATTGAAACCTACGAATCTACACAGATATATGCATTTTTACAAATGTTCTAAAATAGAAAAACATTGATAACAAATGTTGTCAAAGTTCAAGGTGTAAATAGATATCTCTACCTCTAGTTTTTCATCAATGAACATTGATATTGCCAGCAGGTCAAAAATGGAAAATAACATCTAGGACCAAATTATTGGACCTACAATAATTCCCCATTAGGATAGTGAGCAGCCATTGTGGCATCAAAAATTTCCTTCCTCGTACAAGAATATTGGAAATTTTAAGGAAAATTTGAGATGTGCATAAAATGAAAACCATAAGTCATTTTCATGAACTTAAATAACCTTCACACACACATTGAAGTTGTCTACTTGAACCCTAGAGCATGATAATCAAATATAACAGAGGAATTCGTGGTATATATTATACTATTCTATGTCAAAATGTTATTTTTATGTAGTCAAGAGACAACTTCTTATCTTCCAATTGAAATTTCTAATTCTGAGACCTCCCCTTGTAAATAACATGTGTTCCCACAACCATTAGCTATGAATCCCCATCATTAGGAGACTGAGTACCAATTATGGTCTCAGAATAATATGTAATTATGTAAAAACTAGTGTCAACCTTCTATTGATATTTTATTAAGCTTATTTTAGCTTCAGTAATATGCAATTATTTGTTAATGGTGACAACCACATGAAGTTGGAATACTATTTGGCACAACTAAGATAAAAAATATACTAGTGAATAAATAATTAAATTGAAATTTATATGTACTATATAAATATATATAATATCTGATAGAATAAAATATATTTACATTTGATAACTCAACATAATTTGGAATTCTAATTGAATGAACCACTTAGATTTTCTCTATTCTTGATAGTAACATAAATTGATTCACGGTAAAATTTATGAACCTTCCATAGATTCTTGTTTAATGACCTCCCCTGATATTTAATCAATTAAAAATTTATTGTAAGAACAAAATTTGATTTGTGTATTATCTTAGTATGTATTTCATAATATTCAAACAACCATACATATGAATTTATAATATGATATCATTGAATCCAAGTTCTAATAACTACCGTATACCAAGTGGGATAATTAATGTTTTTCCCATCTATGACTAAGTAAGTCAGTTTATTTTTTTATTCTACATAATGACATAAGTATTAGTATGTTCCCTCTTCATTGTTCTCATCCACAATAATTTCAAAAACATGCCCTACATCACAAAATAAAACATTTTTTTACTAAATAATGTTTATAGATAATGAGAGTTTAGTATGTAATGATTAATCTTGTACATGGTTGTACTAGATTAGAGATACGATCAAACTCATTTGGAGATGTGATATCTATAAGTTTTAATGTTTATGTAACCTTATATGTATTAGTTGGAATTACATGTCTCCAACGTCATTCATTTGCCCACTCATGTGAGTCACACTAATTCCAAACAAAGTACATTTATGTTGAATAAGAACATGTCATGTGCCTTGTATGAACCATCAAAGAGCCTACATTTGATCTACAAAATGAATGGATATCACTTGACCATGTTATATTCGTACAATCCTCCAACCTTTAAAAAATTTATTCCTTCATAAACTAAAAATATCTACAAATACTATAGTTTTATTGATCACCATGGGTTATTTTATCATTACACCATTCAATAGTTGTTTTCTCCTCAATCAAATTAGTGTCATATTTAAACTCCAAATCCTCTCTTTTAAGATATATTTTCTCACATGCTCTAACACCATCATGATCTCCATTTCCATGGCCATCCTTAGTGAATATCAAAAGATATTTTATGTTAGTGCTAACATGCATCCTTGCCAACCAATAAATCATCTGTGCATTCTTAAAATTTTATGTGCGATTGTGTGGCCAAATATAATGTTGATTGAAACTAATGTTCTCTCCATAAAAATTCCATAGAACATCTAAAATATCCTTTCACATAGTTTGTATAATGTGAATAATCATAAGTGACATAGAGACTATAATATCTCAATATTTTACATTCTCAATTTATACTATCAAGTGCATGTATGAATGCTAATGCATGAAAATTTGAAGCTATAATGAATTTTAGTACTATGACTGAGCCTTCATTTGTTGTTAGAATGTGTTATTTTTATCAAAGTTGACTATTGAAATAAAAAAATCAAGTGTGAGCATGTATTTTATTAACTGATATTATTCATCCAACCATTTAGATATGTGTGTGTGTGCCTTTTATAGTCATAAAACATTTTTTTTATCTAAATTTGATAACAAATTTTGAAACAATTATTTGTTTTGTAATAAGATAACACATTTATATTATTTGCCACATTTTATTAATATGTCATATCCACTTTTACTCTCCTCATGGATACAATATTTGTTTTTTCACAATCCACCATAAATGTTGTAAGTTCTGTCAAAACCTGCTTTGTTATAAAAACAAATCCATTTAGTCTTTTAGAAAAAAAGGGATAAAATAAATTCCTTGCTAATTTTGGTAGAAATTTCGTGCTAGACTCTGTAAAAATGTTATTAGTATGTAAATTAAAATGTAGATGATGAAAAACATCATAATATATTTAAAATTCAACATGATTTCTACAATTATAAGTTGTGTGTGTGTATGTGTGGGTTATTTTCACATAGTAGGGTTTGGACTTGTAAAAATATATTTGTTAATGTAAATTTGTGGATATTTATTTAAAAACATATGTTATATTTGTGTTTAGGTCATATTCAATAATTTTTTTATGAGAACCAATTCTTCCTTTTACTACATATATTATTTTGGGTGAAATCCCTATGTTGTATTGTAAGATAGTTCAAGTAAATAATTGATAGCATCATGCATAGCCTTGTATTTTCATGGACATCGTATCCGAATTGATTTCATTAAGGTTTTCCTACCTATTTTCTAGTGCTCTATTTGTCTCTCAAATAATGTTTTTTCTCCCTATTTCTCACATAATATTAAGGTTGTAATTATGTGTTATGAAACATTACTTTATGATGTGTCTTTTCACACCTATAGTATGGTATGAAACATGTATATTTTAAATAATTGTGTTGTTTTTACCATCAATATTTTATGTTCTTAGTGATAGGGTGTACAATTTAGGTCTCATGTTGACCTATTTCATCAATCAAACAAAAAATTCACATCTTTGAGTATCATTTACATTATCAAAGTATTTATCACAAATTATTTGAAATTTTCTTCTTTACTAGTGATGACATATTTTCTTATGCATTGGTTTAATAAAATTTTACATTAACTTTAATTAAGTACATGGGTCCTCTCCTAAAAATTTTGGAAGGTGTTTTCAATGGTATAGTTTTTTGAGTTGATCTTTTCTCATTTTTATCTCCATAGGTAGTTTAGACTTCATTTTTTATTATTATATCATTTACTTCATTGATACTTTCACTACTTACTATTTACATGGAATTGTATTCATTTTTATTTTTACCAATCTATGTTTCTTAATTTTTAGGGGATAAATCATCATGCATATTATTAAAAAAAAAATTAAAATAACCATAAATTGAATATGGACTTGAAATTTAATTTGGACTTTTAAGTAATCATTCATCATCAATATTCATTTCATGATTATATAGAACATTTGGTTGGTTGGGGATATTATATGTACATTATGTAGATTGAAATGTTTGCCTTATTATCCTTTCTTTTCATCTCAAAACTTGTAATTCTTTTTTGTGCTTATCACTTTAAAATTTTCCTCAGTTTATAATGAAATATATCACCCATGATTAGACAAAGTTGATAGCATTTTATGGTGGAAAGAAAAGTAATTTGATAGCTTTTGACTTCTATTTTCCAAGACCTAAAATGATGCATAGAATAAAATTTAGGAGAATAAATAAGAAAGTGGTAAAATATTAACCTTGGAAAATTAATTATACAAGAGATGTAAGGAACGTTCACATGCTATAGTGAATATACTTTATAAAACAAACAATTTTTTAATTTATGGTATTTATACTTTTTATTCTAGGGTTATTTATACCTTTTTCAAGGTATTATTTGTAAATTTTATTTCTTTATAGTTTTTAAAAAAATTAGTAAAATTAGGGTTGATTAACTACATATATAATCAAACTAGGCTCAATTTCACCCAAATCACATCACTAGTTGAATCAATTGATTAATTTCCTCCATATATGATAAAATTAGGGATAAATAAGTCCTAAATTATGTTGAGGGTACTAAAATTGGCCTCAATTGAAACCATGATTGAGATAGTCAATATTTTTTTGAATATGTGATGCAAGTTTAGGTCCATTCATGCCCAAATAAGATCCTATATAATTAAGGAACTCAATTTGGCTCAAATCACATCCTATAGAGAAAAATAGGTTAAATCAGCTCATAAATGTCCCAATTTCCTCCATGATTGAATTTATGACAAAATTAGGTTCAAATAAGCCATAAATTACTTCTTATAGAATCGATTGTGCCATAAATGAAGTTTACGAGTGTCAATTTTATCCAAACCACATCTCTAATTTCAACAATTAACTACTTACATTAGTTCATGATGGAATTGAAGTTAATTTATCCCTAAATCATGTCATAATCTTGTTGTTATGTTCAAAGATCTCATATTTTCCCAAATAACATTTGTGATCAAACCAATCAATTATTTAGTTCATGTAGGAATTTAATTGGTGTCAATTAATCCTTGCATCACATCTTATGTTGACAAAATTAGGTTTAAAAGGGGCTCACTTTTGATATAAATGTACCCCTAATTTTATAAATTGACCAACTAGATCAATCTTTGAAAAAATTATGAATACTTAAGCGCTCAAAAAAATATTATTATCCTAATTATGTTGAAGGCACATAAATTACACCTAATTTCTTTTATGGTTGAGGGAATTCACTATTTGGTTTGTTATGTGTTTTAATTGGCATTGATTGATGCCCAAATCATATCATATATAGTTGTAATTAGGTTCACATGCCTAAATTTGGCCCAAATCACATCCTATAATCATAGTTAGGATGAAATGGGTCAGATTGTCCCTAATTCCTCTGTGATTACATTTGTCATAAAATTAGGTTTGATTAAGCCAAAAATTACACCCTATATAATTCATTGATCCATAATTAGTTTTGTGGGGCTTAAGTTCACCCAAATCACATTTATACTTTCACTAATTGACTAATTAGATCAATTCACAAGGTAATTTGAGATAATTTAGCCCTAAATAAGTAATTTATTCCCAAATCTCATCTTACTCTCACTGTTAGATTCAGGTGGCTTAAATTGGCCTTAATTTTATTTTTAATTAAACCAATTGATTATTTGTTTCATGCATTATTATAATTGTAATTGATTGAGATCCATACCACATCTTATATAGTAAAAATCAAGATTGAAAGAAGTTAAGCTTAGCCCAAATTACATCAATCATCACACCAAATTGAAAAAATATGTTCAATCTATGATAAAAAAATATGGTTAATTAAACCCCCAATAAATTCCTATAGTCCTAATTATCTTTAGGGACTCAAATTCACCCCAATTTCATATGTGAATGATTAAGGTAACTATTTGGTTCATTATGAAATGCAATTGGGTATGATTTTTTCCTAGATCACATCTTATATAATTAGAATTAGTTTAACGTGGCTCAATTTGGCATAAATAAAATTAAGTACATGGAATTGGGGGACAATTCCATGAACATTTACCACAATGCAATCGAATTAATTAATAATGTGATCACATTATTTATTTAATGTGATCACGTTACTTTTGTCTAGGCTTGGAATTGTTGAGCCATAAAATGATTGTGTTATTAAATAACATGGTAGTATTATTTAATAACATGATCATGTTATATAAAATAGTAACATGATTGTGCTATTGAAGGGAACATGATCATGTTAATAACATGATCACATTCCATTTTTGAAAATAAATAGTGAAACCCAAGGGTAAAATTATTAATTTTACTTTTACATTTCTTCCTCCTCATTTCTATGATTATGTTTTACTTAAAAAGTGCTAGGAAGTGCCAGGAAGATGATAAATTCTCCCCAAAGGCTGATAATTGATGGTGCCACCATGTAGGAGAGGTAAGTCATCAAAATATTCTCTATTTATTGCTAATTTTTCATAATTTTCATTGTGTAACCCATGTTTTTAATTGTAATTTTTTTTTTCTAATACGTCATACTACTAACCATCCCAACCCTCTACTAAACCCTCAGCTTGCTCCTCCACCTAACCTTCAACAAAATATTTTTGTTCCTCCTATCCATCCACTTAACCCTCCTACAGTTCCCATAAACCCACCTATAAGTTAAGAGTTTTTAATTGATAACATTGTTAGAAACAAACTAGAAATTGAAGACATAGTTGTTAGAATAAGAGATCCCAATTTGACCAATCCCCACAACACCCAATTAGTCAATTCCCTACAGACATTATTAGGTAAAATTGACTTGACAATGAGTCAAATTAACTGATGGACCTCATATATTGATACTTTTAGGGCCTTTTATGTTGAAAAGTTGTCAACCCTTTAGGTCAATAATTTGGAAACTTCAAAAGCCAACATTTACACCCTATTTCTTGACCCAGCACCAATGCTCCCTTTCTAGTAATTTTGAAACATTTTCCTATCCATCGTTGTGTACATAACTTAATCGCATCTAATTTTTGGGATCAATGGTGGATGGTCTTTGAATATCCACTAAGTAACAACCATGAAGTCCCATTATAATGTTTTAGGAAACTCTACTATGAGTTTGTCCTCAATTAGGTTCCCAATTATTTTGATTTTAGTGAGCTTCAGGGCTTAGGAAAAGGGTCTATGTAGGATCGAATAGGTGCACGTCATGCACTTAATCAACCTACATGAGTTCATATAAAAATCCTCTTTATCTTGGGATCCCCTTCATGGCTTAGTAAGTCATGGAGATAGATAATCTTCATTCTCTTAGTTCACTCATAGATACACTTGTTCAACATACAAGAAGGCTTTCACAAAGTGATGCTCTAGATATGCCATAGGTTACCTAACCGTGATCGCGCCCTTGTAGTTCACATGGATCTATATGCATGGGACCTTCTAATAATGATGAAGTTAGTAGAGATATTATTATGAGTGATGAGTTTTTGTCATGCACATTTTACCTACACACATCAGTCACCACACAAAAACAACTATATTTTATGCAATTGTCATGTTAAATTAAAGTTATATTTTAAAATATAATTTCTAAGCTAATAATTAATTTACATAAAAATTTAATATAATAAATAAGTCATTTTCCATGTTGCAGAAGGTGATGTTTCATTCATTTACAATATTTAATTTATCATAACCATTATTTTCATATTTGGATCTAGTTGTAGGGCCATCCATGACTACATCTACCTCTGTTAGGATGAAACCATTTACATAAATAGAGTTAAAAATTGTTTACATATACGTTTTGCTCTTTGCATTTGTTATGAATGTAGTTGTTTACATATACATGTTGATGAGTGATGTGGGATATGATTTATCTATGTTTGTGTCTCTTAATTATACCTATGTGGGTGATGTACCTCCTACTATTTTTTGGATATATGATCCTGAACTCCCCTATCCCTAACAAACTCATTGAGAGTATTCACCTAAGACTCTAAACCAGTCACATTTTCATCTAGGCCATCTATCTCTCTCTTATTATGAGGGAACCCCACATATGTATGATAATTAGGGATAAAAACATATGTATGGTTGCTTATTTAGTCCTAGAGAACCACATCCACCAAAATATTATATAGGCTCAAATAATCCTCACCTAAAAAATCCTAACCAAAGTTTCTTTGATCATGCTTCACCACTAAGTAATTCAATCCAAAACCATATAAAAAGAGAAGACATTAGATCTCCAGTCACATAAAGAAATAATAATTAAGTAATAAACTACATATTAACATAGAATGTAAATAAAAATAAACCAACTCACTACTTTATTTGGGTAACTTCATGTTAGTCTAGGTATAATTCCTAATTAGACCTCATCTTAGCATTCTCCTCCTATCCTGTTGGTTCCTCTCTAACAAGTGTATGTTCACCATTATTTCCCGCTAAGATTCATCTCATTACTCTCTATCCTATGTTTTTTTCTACATCTAAGTGTCTACATATTATGGTGTTGGTTGTACTTAATGTTGGCATCCTACCATAATTACAACCTAGAGACAAGATATTTTTCTATGTCTACTGCTATAATAAATACTCTCCAAATTTATCTCGTGATGGTAATAGAGTGTCCACCTCATTCAAAAAATATCCTAAGATATCCTAATATAGTATAGATACAAAATATATCATTATTAATTTGTCTACCACTCATTGAAATTCTCTCAATGGTGGCATACCTATCAAACTAGAAGCCCTAATGACCCCCACTATCCCAATATCTAACCCTCAATGGTAAGGGGTCTTGTTATCTTACACTTAGCCTATGATGAGTGTAAAGGTAATGTGCTTGTACACCAAATTATTAGACCCAGTTAATAACCTTACGTCCATGATAATCCTTTATCAAGGCCAAAACCCTGCCTCTAGCTAACAAGCCTAGTATCTTAATCATAACCTTGAAAGTGATAGTCCACTCTCAAGTGACTTGTGAGAAAATTAAACTATTTTACATGACACATCCTAGTTGGTGGATACATTAAGAAAAGGAATATACTTGATGGGACAACAATCCCCACCAATACAATCCAGAGTATCCCTATTATATACAGTGTGGCCAAATCATTAGTCATTAATTTCTCTATAATCCTAGGAAACTAATAATAATTCATCACTTTAATCCATCAAATTTAGGCCCAAATTTTTAAATCAAAATTTGAAATATCCCTAAATATTCTAAGCTAATTAGGAAAATTCATCCAAAAGGAATTAGTTACAAGGTTCTAGAACTATGTCAAACCTCTATTTTAAGACAAGTAATAAATCAATTACCAATATAGTCCAACATGTAATATAGCATAAATTAAAAATATTGACACAAGTATATTTATATTTATCAATTTGAAAAAAAAAATAGTATATTATATATTCACTTTCATAATTTTAATCCTCTAATTTTAGTTTTTGTTCAAGGCTATTGCTCTAACACTTCAATAGATGGCTTATAATTTGATATCTAAGTGTATTTTCATGTGCATACTTATTTCCTATAATGTCTCATTGAATTCATTTACTTATAAAGACAAATATTTTATATGTACAAGTGCTTCTATTGATCATTTTGGTTTCCATATATAAAATTTGAGATGTACTTTATATATAACTAAGTGATCTACCTTCTTTCCATGAACAATTGATGGCTGGTACTAGCACTTCTCACTCTCTACAAGCTAAGATAGACATAGGAATTATTGTTGTAATGTCATCTATATAGGTGCTGATAGAGTTATATATTGGTTGTAATTTTGAATTGAAAAATAGACTTATTTTAATAATTTTAGTACATGTGTACCTAGGGCAAATATAACTTATGTTTATGTATTATGTTTGCAAAGTTGTCCTATGACAGTTGATAGTCCCAGTCTAATGGTGACTAGGGAAACTTCTCATGTTCATCCAATATTTGAGATGCCTATTCAAACAAATAATCCTACCATTGACTTTATTGAGTGTGAAAAATAGACTAAGCAGGATCAAGATCTTGTAGTAAGTGCACATGTTTAAATGAATTTTTATTGTAGTTTAAAATTAATTTATTAATAATTATTTAATTGTATTTTAGATTAATTTTGTAATAATTTTTATATTTGAATAGGCTTAGTTGTAAGCTACATATGAGTGTAGGACCTATAATCAGACTTTGGAGTAATCCAAGCCATTAGAGCTGTCTCCACCTACTAGTAGGGTATCCTATGGAGAGTCTTGGTCAAGGAAGGCAAAGAGAATGAGGCTATTTGATGAATATGATGTCTTACACATGAGATGTACTTTATTATATGCCTATATGGTATTTTTTACATTTTTGCATTGTATATATGCAATGAAATTCAACCAACATTAGATACTATGTTGGTAGATGTAATTTTTTTTATGGCTATCATAGCCCAATCTATGTATTATTAACATTGGATATGTATATGCCTATATTGTATGCCTATCATGCCCTGATCTATCTAATTTATATTTAGTTTTTATTTCATTATGCGTTATTATACAATATTTTTTAGATTTTCAAAATTATTATCTATATCATATCTTGTAATTAATGTTGTACACGCACAAATGAGGATTTAAAAACATTCTTTTTAATGTTATAAATCTCAGATCTTACATATTTTTTTAAATTAAAGTTTTTAAATTTTATTATGTGTAGTGTAAATGACTAATGACACCATTATCACTTAGGCTTAATTTCCTTATTTTCTTTGTACTTGCTTTTTGTACAATTTTGATGTAGAGATTTTTGAATAGCTTGCAAGTGTTTAGGATCTTGATCAAAGGTATTTTTATCTAATACTATGTATTCACTTATCTGCTACCTCAAGACTCCTTATCCTAATCATAAAACATAATTCCAACTTTTTAACCCTTCTATCTTTTATCTTTTCTTAGATTTCTCTCTTTAGCCTTTGTCTTGGCTTATAGCCCCATTCTAGGGGAAACCTCATGTTCTATTATGTACATAGAATATTCAAGGAAAAATAATTAGTTTTTTAATAACCGTTTTCCATTCCATTACCACACACAAAATCTTGGGTTAGGTTCCCTCACAGAATCTTGTACCTCTACGCTTATTTGACACTCCAATTAACCCTTCAAACATGCAAAGCTCAAAGGTCTGACCATTTTGGATAAAATTTGACCCAATAAAAAGTATATTTTAAATCCATTTTGGCCAATTATACTTCAAAATAAATTTGGGTCCTCAAATCTTCATCTATGTTCAACTTTCTTCTTCAGCATCTTTCCCAATAGGTCTCTTAGGCTAGTTGACTACCTACAGGGTAATAATATAAGGAATATAGAAGGTACAAGTATTAAATAAATTTATTCACTTAATATACCCTAAGAAACACTATATTAAAACAAATTATTAATGTTTAATGGTTGAATCTATTCTTATGGTCAAAATTTTAAAAGTCAAGGTTTGTGGCAACTATATAAGCCTAGACTAAAAATAATTGTATATAATGTCCAACCAGGACTTTCAAGATGATATAATGATTCAATTAGGTATATCTAATATTATTAAAAAAAATTCCTTCATTATCAAGTTCTCACAATCCTTAGGGAATTTTCAAACAATAAATCTTAGTCATTCAATATTGTATTCTATATATTAGAAACATGGGTATGCAAGGTATCTAGCTTTTTCAACATCAAATGACTATATAATTGACAATAATTTAATCATCACCTTATATAGCCATTATATACCATTCTCTATCACTTTTTGAATTGAATAAAATATTCAATACAAATATTATAGTATACATAATTTTGAGTTGAGGACTATGGACTACAAAAGGGGAAGAACTATGATCAAGTGAAACATACAAAATCTTGTCCATTTGTATGTTATAACAAGATTAAAATCTAACTCGTCATAAATAATTAATCTCTACATTATCTAAATAACTCAAGAGAAATAAATATTGAATACTCATGCTCTTCACCATCTACCTCGAATGGAATGTGTTGTTACAAAACCAAAATTTACTATTAATGCAAAATATGGTATAGATAGGGTTTATTTGTTCTATAAGTCAATATGAAAATATTTCAATAGGTTAATTAATTATTTCCACTAGATAGGTCAATAGGTCAAAGTTTTTGAAGTTGTAAAAATTGTCAAGGTTTTTAAAGTTGTCAAAATTGTGAAAGTTGTCAAAGTTGTCAAAATTATCGAAGTTGTCAAAGTGGTCAAAGCTGTCAATAGGTTAATATGTCAGTTACTCAATGCCACCTAATAGGTCAATACGTAAAGGTTTTGATTTTTTTTAAAGTTGTCGAAGTTGTCAAAATTGTCAAAGTTGTCAAAATTGTCAAAGTTGTCAAAATTGTTAAAGTTGTCAAAGATGTTAATGTTGTCATAGTTGTCAAAGTTGTCTATAGGTCAATAAGTCAATTACTTAATGCCACATAATAAGTCAATTGGTCAAAGTTGTCAAAGATGTAAAAATTTCATCATTTTAACTCATTATCATTAGTTGGCTTATTATCTATGGCATTTGGTTCATCAATATTAGGGTTTGCACCTTCTTTACTATGAATTTTTTGCATTAGTAGATTTTGTTTCTCTTTGAAATATTCTAATTCCTCTTATGTTTTATTCTTCAACAACTTCCTTTTCCTCTTCAAACATGATCTGGAACCCATGAAAAGGGACAATTGACACCTTTTCATAGGCAGGGTCAAGTACATAGGTATGCAAATCTCACAGAAGTACATGTAGAGAATGTTTGTATAGATAGAAGTCTCGATTTCAGCTAAAAATGATCATTGATAAGTGATCTTATCACTAAAATATTATTAATATGATCACATTGTATGACATGATCATGTTATTAAATAACATGATCATGTTATGTTTTCTAAAAGGTCCCAACACAACCAACCCATTGATAAGTTGTTATCGATAATAACGTTATCACATTATCATTGATATAACTTATGGGGTTGGAAATTGACAATGATGATATAATTTTTCCTATGTTAATAACAATGTGATCACATTATTAAATATCATGATAATATTATGCTTAATGTAGATAAGGGATTATGGATTTGGGATTAACGAAAACTGGTGCATAAGGCTTATGGATTGGGGATTAGGGATTATAATTTATGTTTAATTAATTAGGGATTACAATTAAGGTCCAAACTGAAGGTTCACATATATTGGTACCTTTCCCATAGAATGGTTTGGCTTTATGGATACTCACATCACTCCCTACATTAAGCCCACAGTTTTGAATTGACATTGTGATGGAAGGGAAATGGCTCCCCATAAATTAGAATGAATTTTGCATTTAATAAAATAATAGGTAACATGTTTTTTAGGACATACATGGCATAGAAATGTTTTTGAACATGTTTCTCAAAGTTCATTAAATGTGATATCCTTTGCTATTTTAATTTGTTAAGTGGTCATCCAATATGTTTCTAAAAATGAATTAAATGCCATGGTATTACTTCTTGAGTCATTTTTTTTTCTTATCCTAATACTTGGAGAAAGAAGCTTTGAACATGTTAAAACCCTGAATAATAATAATAATAATAATAATAATAAGTCATTAATAATAAAATGTGTTTTTGGGTCACCTTTATACCCTAGATGTCATCTTGGGGATTGAGTGAATTAGTCATATGGGGAAATAGATTGTGTGATTTAGGCCAAACTGAGCCCTATGAACTTAATTATTTGTCTCTAAATGATGTTAATCTGGGATAAAATAATTATTTAAAGGTTTAAGAGTTTTTATTTATGGTTTATATTTTAGGGATTAAGAACTTTAAGGATTAGGGCTTAGGGTATAAGTTTTAGGGTTATATTTATATAATCATGTAAGTAATAGGGGCAAATTTGGGAGCCTTGAACCTATATCTATGATTACATAATGTGAATTTGGGATCAATTATCTCCCACATCATAGATTAAGCCCACGAAGTCCATTTTGGTAATGAATGATGCAATTCTAACCAATGTCATCTCTGTGAACCTAATTCTTACTATATATATATATATATATATATATATATATATATATATATATATATATATATATATATAATGGTTGTTAATTAGGGCTAAATTTATTAGTTTAGGGTTTAGGGTCTATAATTTAAAGGGTTTGGGGTTTAGGACTTATGTCTTAGGGGTTTTAATGTAAATGGTATAGGTTTTGGGGTTAAATTTAAATGGTATAGTGTAAATTAGGGTTTAAGATATCAGAAATAGGATCTAAACACTCAGGTAATTTAAGAAAATTTGAGCTACTTGTGACACCTATTTATGACTTGATTACCTTTATGTTTGCATAAATATGATAAAAGTAGGGTCAATTATGCCATGTATGTGTTACATACATGTTATATAATCGATTGATCCATAATTTTTTATAGGGGATCAATTTTAGCTAGATCATGTAGGTAATTATAAAAATTGACTAATTGGATCAATTTATTATAGAATATCAATCTTTTGATTTTGTCACAAATCATATCTTGCTATTGAATACCCTCAAATTAGCCTCAAGTACCTCTTAAATCAAAATAATCAACTAGCTCTCCTCCTCTTTGGTTAATTTGGTTGAAAGGGCTAGAAATAACCCCAATTTACTAGATAGATGCACAACTAGATTAGTACTCTAAAGGCTTTAGCCATAGGTTTAAAATTTTCATAAATTATGACATCTTGTTAGAGAATCAATTATATAATAAGGCATTTATGTTTGTTTCATGTAGTGGGCATTAGTATGTAGGCATATTACAAGTTAAATGTTTTAAGGATCATTACAAATTAGGGCATAGGATTTAGGTTTAAATACCTCTATAATAATGTCTAAGCACTAGATATGCCATGTGTTCAAGCTAGATTCTTACTAAAAAAGACATTAATTGGGACTAAATTGAAGTTGGTAAATACCTATAAATTAAATGGTTTACAACTTAGGGTACAATGTTTAGGGTTTATGGTTTATGGCTTCTAGGTTTTAATGTGTATACATGGTTTAAGGTACACATAGGGTTAATAAAAAAGATAATTGAGGATAATTTGAATCACATGGACACATTTGAAACTATATAATGTGTTTTTGGGTTGTCACTATACCATGGATGTCATGTTGTACATGCAGATTGAGTGATTTAGTCAAATGGGTCAATCAATCATGTTATTTCAGCCAAATTGAACCTTGTGAACTTAGTTCTTAGTAGTAAATGATGCCAATTTTGGGCTAAAATGATTGGTTTAAGGTTTAAAGAGTTTATATCTATAGTAAATAGATTTTAGGAATTAGGAACTTTAGGGATTAAGGCTCGAGTTATAGGTTTTATGGTATATAAAGTAAAATCATGATGGTTATTAGGGTAAATTTGAGCTCCTTAAACATAGATCTATGAGTAGAGAATGTGAATTTGGGATCAATTATCCCCCACATCATCATAGATTAAGCTTACAAAGTCAATTATGGTAAAAACTAATGCAATTTTAACTAAGTTCATCCTTGTGAACCTATTTATTACTATATAAAAAGGAAATTGATCTTAAAGGCCTAATGAACCTCAATGTCAGGAATTTTATCCATATGATATTAATTAGAGATCCAAATTCTCACCATATTAAAAATAACTATTTTTCAGTTTGATAGGAAATTTGGTCCAAAGGAGCCGTGTGTAAGGAATTACATTTATATATAATGGAAATAGGGGCTCAATTGGCCATAATTACATACCATATTAAACCAATCAAGTATTCAGTTTTAGATGATACATAATTGGGGCCAATCGAGGCTTGCCCAAGGAATCATGTCAACATAATTTTAACTAGGCCCCTAGTTGCTCACCTTATTCAAATAATTGAGTGTTATTATGAATCTGATATGAAATCATAAATAATTGAACCCTCTATAAGTAATTAGACATCCATCTTTAATAACAATCAAGATTTTGATTGTGCAGCAAATTCAACTGAAAGAATAATTGGTTCAATACTATCTATGAAATTTAGTTCAAACAAGCCTTGTGTATGAAATTTTAACATTTATTGTCAACAAGGATCTCCATTGGTCCAAAATACATAACATATTGAATAAGCCAAGTATTTAGTTCAATTGAATATGTAATCATGGCTAGCCAAGGCTCATATAGGTAACTGAATACATCTAATGTCAATTACAACTTCATTGGCCCCGATTGTAAACTATCACATTAGTTAATAATATGATTACCATGTTTGAATTAATATTCAATTCCCATGCATGTTTCTTTTGGAATGGATTGGATCTTGAGCCAAAGGCTTGGATAGTCAATGTACACCTGAGTATTGAAAGGTGTGATAATAAACAAAAAATTTCAACTTTGATTTCCAGATACACTAATAATTTCAATGTGATAATTTAAAAACTTGATAAATCATGACGAGTATGCTCTCCTCTTTCCAAAAATATGATTGTAATATTTTTGACTAATTTAATGTTTAAAACTATATCTATTTCTAACTATGCCTTTTTTAGGCCACTACATACATGCTTATACATGTTATGTAATCTATGTTTCTTTGACCAAAGTGAAAAATAATTTATATGGTGATGTAGTATGCATAATTATACAAACATTTTAAAAAAATAGTTTTCATTTATTTGAGGTAGTTAGGCTTGACTCATGAATGACTATCTATTTATTTATTTATTTGTTTTCAGGATCTATTTACTTGAAAAATTCATAAAAATAAGTATTAATTAAAAAAATACAAAAAAATATAGGTGACGTGCTACAATCATTTATCTAAATTTTCCCCAAAGGGTTTCAAATAATATTAAGTGCTTCTCAAAAAATGGTGAATGTCATGACCATCTATCTACTATGTTTCTTGAAAAAAAAAGAGTTCCTCTTCATATTTTAGATGTTTGACCTAGTTATACTTAACCATTTCATAAAAACATAGTGTTTTGGAAACTAGGCTCAAATGCTACATTTCATGTTTTTACAAAATCTTCAAATTTGGAGTATAGATATCTCAAATTATCTACAGAAGTTCAAATTTCTAAAATTTTATAAAAATCATGTCCACGGGTAGGCTACTTTTTGTCCCTCAACTTTGTGCACTTACGCCATCCGATGGTCATAATTAAATTCAATGGGATCATATTGGTCCCAATTGCCTCCATGATTAAATTTTTAATAAAAGTATGTTTGAATATGCTATAAATTTCATCTTATATAATCAATCTAGACAAAAATTAGGTACATGAGGCTCAATTTCATCCAAATCACGTCTTTGATTTTAGACAAATTTACTAATTGGATAAATTTATGATGTAATATGAGACAATTTATCCCTAATTCATGCCTTACTCTTGTAGTTAGCTTCAATAACCTCAAATTGGTCTCCATGGCTTACTTGGTTAGATGATTTTAAATTATGTTTTCACATAGCTCAAGTTTTTCAAATTCACATCACTGATTATACCAATTCACTAATGGGATCAATACATGATGAAATCATAGCTAATTTAGCCTCATATCACATTACCTAATCTTTGTTAAGTTCAAGGGGTTGAGATTGACCCTAAATTATCTATATGATTGAACCGATCAACTCTTTAATTCAATATTTGATGGCATTGGATTTGATTTTAACCCAAATCACATCATATACAGTCAAAAGTATGTTTTTAATTGAACAAAGTTATTTTTTGGTTCATTCTATTAGTAAACTGGGGTTGATTGACACACAAATCACATTCTAATGTTGTAGTCAGGTTGGAGGATCTCATATTGGCCCCAATTAGCTTTGTGATCGAAGTACTAGATTATTTATTTTATATCTTATGATAGTCTTGTCTATTAATCCCTTAATTACATTTTATATAATAAAAATTAGGTTCACTAAGCTTAATTTCACCCATATTGCATCATTGATTTCACTAATTGACTAATTCCCTTAATGTGTGATGAAATGGAAACTAATTTAACTGAAAATCATATCTTGTAGTCATAAATAGGTTCAACTGGTTGAAATTGGACCTAATTTCCTCTATCATTGAATTAATCAACTATTTGGCTCATTATGAGATGAAATTGGAATTAGGTGAACCCAATATGACATTCTATAGAGTTAAAATTAGGTTCACAAGATCAAATTGACCTAGATTGTATAATTATATTGGTTATGTCCTTCATATGGTAGTATATATATTAACACACACCATGTTTATTGTGTGTGTGTGTGTGTGTGTGTGTGTGTGTGTGTGTGTGTGTGTGTGTGTGTGTGTGTGTGTGTGTGTGTGTGTGTGTGTGTGTGTGTGTGTGATAGTTGTACTTCATATTTACATCCCTCATGGGATACAATTTAGTTTTAAGGACAATATGTAGTTATCTATATGGAAAAATGATAACATTATATGTTTCTTTGAGTATGTTATTAGTGATCATAAGTCACATTAAATAAATTCATTTTTTGTTTATAGTAATGAAAAATGAGAATATATACATGCATATAGATAAACATCAATGCTTTTGTGTTATAATGCGTATGCAATTTTGCTATATATAGTTTAGAAATCATGCTTACATTCTTGAATTTGGTTGGGATTCTTTAGCCTATGTCTTGGACTTGAAAACATAGTAGAATATATGTTTTTTTTATAGAAAAAAATAAAATATAACTTTTGGTATCATAAGCACTATGAATTTCATCAAAACATTTCCTAAAACTATTATTACAACCTCGAAAAAAATCTCTTATTTCCTAGTGTATGTTTTTTTAAAAAGTTTTGACTATTTAAAAGTTTTCATCTATATTGATTTATTATTATATATTTTATATTATATTATATGCCACAACTATACATGTATATATTTGTTTATGTATTATTCATAGAAATTCATATATACATATACAAACTATGCCTAATTTTATATACCTTGATAAAACACATTTTGTTGATGTAATTAAGAAGAATGTTGGGAGAGGCACAATCAGCTATCAATTCATTCAATTTTTAAAGTCTATTTATTTTCAAAATAGCTAAAAATCTAAATATTCATTATTATTTTAATGAAAAAAATAAGTTTCAAACTAGATTATCTTGTCTAAATTTCCATCAAAGGGTTTCAAACTATACTAAATGTTGCTAAAAAAAATGAGGTGGTGCATGAATGACTATTAACTCTGATTTTTTTGAAAATAAAAATTTCCTCTTCAAATTTTTGATGTTTGACCTATTTTTACTTGACCATTTATAAATAAATTAATTCTCTATTAAAATCTAGACATCATATTTTATAATATGTGTTCTTTTATCATCTTAAAACTTTGAGTGTAGCCATTTAAAATTATCTATGGATGTTGAGATCTATCACTTCTTATACATAATTATCCATAGACAATCCATTTTTTGCACATCAACTCTCTACACTTACACAAGAAAATCATTATCAAGTATTCAATCCATATTTATAGGTAT
This sequence comes from Torreya grandis, assembly GCA_037957365.1. Lineage (NCBI taxonomy): Eukaryota > Viridiplantae > Streptophyta > Pinopsida > Cupressales > Taxaceae > Torreya > Torreya grandis. The sequence goes on from JARHVA010002637.1 coordinate 417,487, forward strand.
ACATATATTTTGAGGATCGTAATTGCTCAAAATACTGTAAGTGGAAGAAATATGTGGGCTTGATTTATCTCTTCAGAGTATCATATATGTAGGGGATGATCAATCATCGTGTTGTTGATTAGGATAATTTCAACCCATCACACTACCCCCTTTTATATTTTTAGGTTTTTAGTGATTTTAATCCATATTAAGGTTTCAAATTTTAATAAGTTATTTTTAGGTCTTTCATGTGCATATAAATGCAAAATTTATGCACAAAATCATGATTTAAGCAATCAAAAATTATTATGGCTCATTTCCACTAATTTCTATAGAGCTAGAATATACGAACTTAATACTATAGTACCATTAATTCATATCATAGGTTGGATGATTATGTTATTTAACATTTCTTTTTCTTTCACAACATGCTCTAATTTTTTACTTTTCATGTTGGTCTTGTTTGTGTTTACAGGTTAGTTTATTCATTCTTATTTTATTAATTATTTTGGCCTCTCTTACTTTACATGTCAATTTCAATCCTATAATCTATCCCATGGCATCATGTGAATCCATTTTATTAATTTTTAATTGAAAAAAAATGTGTGCAAATAGAGTTTAATTGATATTTGAGGCCCACTACTGACTCAAGTATTGTTAGATCAAAATCATGTTTACAAAGTTGGCCCATTATTGGTGGTCGCATCCATCAAATAAATTTTCATATACAATACTCAACATTAAAATGACTTTATTAGGTCTTATACCTTTTATTAATAGTTTGGTGAGCTTCTCAATTAGTTATCAGAAGTCACTTTTCAATGGCATCTTATTTTACATGGTGAATCAGATTCTAAAACCCTCCATAATTAGAAGACCAAGTCTATGTTATAAAGTTTCATACAAATCATTTATCATAAAATCATAGTCTTAATTCCTTTTCTTAAATTGTTAACCCTTTTAAGATAGTTTTAGGGGTCCTCTCAGTTTCCACACCAAACTACATCTAAAATGACCATGTCCATACAAGAATGTTTCATATAAGGAAGTTCACATAAAGAAGGAACTTAGATAGCTTAGTTTTACTTTAAAATTTTTATATATGATACCATAATAGGTTTCTTGTATCTTCATTTCAAAAATAATATATTCTAGATGTAACCAGGTTTCTAAAACTTGGTTAGGTGTTCAAACTAAAAAATTACACTTTTCAATGTGAATCAAACATTGTAGTTGATTTGGTCTGGGCGCTTATTAGTCCCTACCAAGGTAGGGTACTAATGTTTTCACTTTTCAGTTAGTCATTTTTTCTCTATTGAAATTGTCACCTAGTTCTAATTTGAGTATTAAACAACGATTAGGTCTTTCCATGTTTCATAATGCCCTTCATTTGTTAGTTGTACTTTTAATCCTATGCAGGTCTCACTGGTTGTGTTTTAATCCTCGACAATTTTAATATTTAGTGGTTGGGTGCAAAATCTTGACCATGTTATTGGGGATCCTAAGGATGCACCAAAAAATTGAGCTTTGATTTCCCCTTACTAAAACAATAATATTTTTTTATTCCTATCTAGTGGCATGCGAGATTCAATCCTCAATTAGAATGTGAGGCTCCCTCCCCTTGACATACAATTTAAATAAGGCATGTGAGCCCCAAGTATATATATGATCATTCCCCATTCCCAATTAGGTTTGTGGGTTGGATATGCTTCCCCCATCCCCATCCCCCACCACAATCTTTTGTTATTTATTTTATTTTAGTTAAGTTTTATTTATTTAATTTAATTTTTATTTAGTTTTTATCATATTTAATTTTAAATAATTAAAAAATTTAAACTCTAATTAAACTAATGTAATTAAGATTAATTCATTTTTTAAAAATTTAATCAATTTTTATTAACTTTTTTAAAATTTTAGAAAAAGAAAACATATTGATTCAAATTTTGAAAAGTCTCCCACTCAAGAAACCTTTGGTGACATTTTTGTTTGTAAATTTAAAACAATGGCTTTAATTTTTGAGTTGTCTATGGAATAAATAAGTTAATTCTAGCCTCAAGATTATGGTGCAACCAATAGATAGAGGAAATATTTCAGTCAGAGCCTTTTCACATTCTCCTAAGTTTTTTAATCAACTTTATAAATTTCATTTAAATAACTTGAAAATATATTTTGGCTCATATGCCAAAAAATAATTGGGTTTTATTTTATTTTTAGGTGTGGACACATATAAAGTACAAAAGGTATATTTTATAATTTGAGGAAAAAATTCAAGAAGATATTGGAAAGATATTAATTCCCTCCATGGACCAATTTATATATGTAAGGATCCTAAAGCCATTTCAAATATTGGCTCATTGTGTAGTCAAAGGAAAACATTGGTGAACCATACATTTTTTGGTGAATTGTAGCGTAAAATCTATCTTTTACTATCATACTCTTATACTAGTGGAATGTTCACACAATTATTTGTAATAAAATAAAAAATTGTGTTTTTTACAGAGTTTATTAATAGAAGGTTGTCTTCCAAGTTGTTAT
>JARHVA010002637.1:425000-437500 GCA_037957365.1 Torreya grandis
TGTGTAATGCATATTGTCTGAGTATTCATATGTACACGTAATTAGACTGTTATACATATTCTATTAATTTTTTTATGGTTATGCTTTCTTGCATATGAGTGTATGGTTCCATGACTCTATGACTACTTAGTATGACTAACTATGAAAAAATTAGTAGTTATAACTTAGAACCTTGGACCATGAACATATGTGTTGTCTTGAGGTGTAGTTACTTTGATCATATTGTATTATTAGTAACCTATAGTTTAACATGTTTTACCTAGTGGTATAAATGGTGGTAATTATTTTCTAGTTTGGGATTGATTTTAATGTAAGAATCATTTATGCATAGATAATTATGTGTATATCTTGATTTCTCCTTTTTTAGCATATGATGTGATATTAGTGCTAGGAGAATGGAATATGTTTGAGTTTTGAGTTATATACTATGTTATATGTGAAATTGTATTGATGATACTAGTAGGTAGTGAGATAGATTCCACTATTTTAAGTAGTATCACCAATAGATAATCTGGTCAAGTAGTGTGTTATGAAATTGACCAATCTAAAATGATCATATTAAAACTTTGATCAAAGTAATGTTATATAGATTATTATTCATATATTTGATTTTAATTTTATGTGATATTATGTTAGAATGAATTGATTTATGGTACACTACATGTTTTTAAAAATATTACAACACACATTGTACTATCACATCTCATTATATTCTCAAACCATTCTATCTACTTATCTATGAAGCGAAGGACATTGGGGATTGTGAGAAGGATCATTGGTCTATGGTTAGTATGATAAATTTCTTAGATGATGCTCTCCCTCCTTCACTACAGTACTACCTAGAGATGGAAATTGAGATTATCGGTGATACCTGAGTTGGTTCAACTCAAGCTCTAGAGAGCTTGGTATTTATTTATTGTATTAAGATGTATGCCTAAAGGAATGTAATTGTATTATGTGCTTTTATATTTAATTAGTAGATGTTGTACTCTTAGACCATCCATATGTGAAGTTATATAAGATTTATATTCTATATAGTATTTGAATTATAAGTACTATTATTTTTAGTTATGGTTCTGATTTATTGCATTGTTTTATCCTGTGGAATGATGGTTAGTTGGTTACTAGTAAGAAAATAATTTAATAAATTTTATTAAGTGCAAACTGAGGGGTTGTTATATTTGGTGTTAGAGCTATGGTTCAAAATATAGGACATAATGAGTCCATTAGCATTTTCATAACTTTTTGTATAGTAGAGATGAGAAATGTGTGTATGTGTACAGTACATTAAGTGCATACCTTAGAGCATTTATAACCCATTAGAGTTGCTAAAGGGTTGGTTATCAACTGTCTCTTTGGTGATAGTATTATAAGATGTTTGGGTAGGTATGTGCATAGCTTAGCTCATGAGTTGTGAACATGAATTTCCTACCATTTCTTGATCTTTTATATTAAACACCTTGAGTGTGATTTTATCTTTCTTGAATCACCTTCACTATTTGTGTTTGTGCTTTAGGAGTGTTTTAAAAAGAATGGAGTGATACTAACTTAATATGTTTTATCATTGTGTCTTATATACATAAAACCTATGAGTGGAATTATTTAAGGCCATTCTAGTTTGGTACCACCTAGTGTAGTGATAATTTTCTCATAATTGAGTGTAGATGTCATGATGGTGATTAGGAGTTTCTTATGTAGATTACCATTCTTGTATTTATATTGACTTGAGAAGAAGTTCCATATACCTTAGTTATATTAAAGGTAAGTGTTTACTCTCTCACTGTCCTCTTAAATGATTTTTATCTACTAAGAAGATTCAGATTTCTAGGATGTTGATTTAGTGTTTCCCTTGGTGGAAAAACTTATTTATGCATTATTGTTTTATTCCCTTGAGTTAATGGAATAGTGTTACTATTTATTGTTGAGAAAATTTGTAGGATTGATGTATCCTTATGTTTCATATTTTGTTTTCATTTGTGGAGGTAATTGATAATACTAAACTGACAAGTTTTGTAAGTGAATAGTGATTGGCAACATGGATTGTGATGTTTCCTTCTACCATTAAGGGTATGTAAGAGTTTTTATTTTATGAGATGTTATTTCTATACATATATGTGTGAATTTTTAGAGTCACTATATTATATAAACTTGGAACTTGAGCACAAAGAGTGGCTAACATTAAAATTATATTAATTATACTTGATTATAATTGTTATATTATTCTATATCTTTGGTTAGACGGATATTTTTCTCTTTTTGAAGCATATTTTTTGAAGAGTAATATGTGTACCTTTTGTTGGGATAAATTAAGGTGTAAGATATGTAGAGCATCTTGGTAAGCCTAAGGGTTGATATAAAAAATTTATTTTAAACTTGTTATGTGCTAGTCATGCAAGCAAGGAGACATTGTGTCACTTATAAGGTTGTAGGGAAGGTATGACCCTTAACTTTTGTATGTTATGGTGTTATTTCTTTTTTAGTATTAATATAATACTATAATTTAAATTTTTGGATATCAAACTAGTTATAATTGATTATTATTCAATGTCAAGATGATTGTATGATTTTTCTTGTGTGTATGTTAGTATATATATAATTTTTAAGCATATAGTATTACTTTTTATGATTTTTTAAAATAGAATTGTGAACCTTGTGCACATTTTAATGTTTTTTTAGTTGTGGAAGCATGAGGGATAAGTGATAAAATGGGAGTGTGATTTCAATGTGATAGGAGGGTATATTACTTAGTCTCAAATTGACTTAGTTGTTATTGTGTTGGATCCAACATATAGAATTGTCTAATCTAGGATTTGATAGGTGGAACATGTCAAATACAATCATATGATCATTTGCTTTGAATTTTGGGATAACTACATGTGTTTTTTAGCTAACAGTGAAACATTTACCAAGTTATTTATTAAACTTTTCTTGTAATTCTTAACCATGGGGTGGTCATGATATAACCAATCAGCATAAAGTGACATTGACAAAACTTGTTTATAGAAAAGGAAATGTCATAGAGTATGGTCTTGTGAGACCAATTCAAAAGGAATAGTGGTAGTTAGGATAAATATTATGGGATATTAAAATAAATTTTGCCTTGGTTAGTATGATTTGATAATTTATACTATGTTTTTCTGATGTTAAAATTTGTTTTTTAAATCCAAAAAATTATTTGAAGGAGTGTCATTTGAGTGATGACCACTTTTAGTGGGAAGGATGTCACATTCTGATTTCACCTTATGGCTTATAAACTTTTAATCATGGATTATTATGGTTATTATTTTATTAGCATTGATTTTATTTAGGCATTTTGACATATACTACTATGTGAAAGTGATATTATTAAATAGTATACATTACATGACAATTATATTTTGATTATTCTATACATTGAGGACGTATAATTGTTACTTTTACATCATTAGTTTATGATTACTTAGACTAACTACCTAATTTTTTTGAGGTGGATAAAGGATAGGTCCAACCCTCAAAACTCGATGAATGATAGCATCATTATAGAGGATCGGTTAGATAGAGAAATTGGGGGAAATACTACTAGAAATACTAGTCACCTTATACACAAGCATAGAAGATATTAAATGATATTTGTGCAAAAATGTTAGTGCATATTACTTGAAATTTTATTTGTGTACATGGAATTTGTTTTAGTATGAATTTGTTTTATTTAGTCTAATTGACTTGATTTTTCAATATAAATCCATAAAATAATTATATTAGTGTAAATAGATGAAATTATTATGTGAATAGTTATCTTCCAAGTAAAAAGGAAAGTAATGATATTTATTTGCAAATTAAGAAATGGATTATTATTATTATTATTATTATTATTATTATTATTATTATTATTATTGTTGTTGTTGTTGTTGTTGTTGTTGTTGTTGTTATTGTTGGTTAAAAAAAGGGAGATTCCATGCATGAAACTATGTGATAAAATTGAAACTAAAATAAATGTTTTAGTTATCAAAATAACTTGGAAATGTGGCATAGAAATATTTAATAAGGAAATTAAATGTTTTAATATATTTTAAATTTTTGAAAGATAACTTCATAAGAAAGAAGTTAAGATAAATAATGAGATTATGCATAGATGCCAAGTTAGGAAAAATTTTGCATGCAGAGAAGGCACATAATAATGAACCTGAAAACTATCAACATAATAAATTATCAATAGCTAAAGCTTTTTAAAACAAAAAATTATATTGATTCATATTGAAAGACTTGAAATAATTTAAAACCCAAACCATGCTTAAATAAGCCTTAACTTAGAATTTAGAGTTGAGATGTAAAATTTGAAAAAATATAAAATCTAATAAAATTGTATATTTTTAACACTTGCTATTTATAGTAAGTTTTGTATGCAAACACATGCAGCTCTAAAAATCTCCCAAAATATTTTAAATGCTACAATTATCATATGGGATGAAAATCAACTGAATTTAATGTCTAGTCCTAAAAATATATAAATTATAAAAATAGAAAAATTCAAAAAAATTAATTAAATTAAAATTTCAAACCCTTTGATGTTCACATATGTCCTCCAAAACATATCAAAAACACCATAATAAAATACAATTTATTAGTACAACAACAAAATTTTCAAGATGATCATATTGGTGCCTAGAAAAGATGAACTAGATATATGTGTCAAAAGTTATGGTCCTCGGAAGGTTATCATATTTTCTTGCATCATTCTCCTCTGGTTGAAAACAACTCAGCCCCTATGATTTGACCTGGTTGTACTATGACCATTTTTTATTTTCAATCTTCTTCAGCTCTTATTTTGTAATCCAAGTGTTTTCTTCTGATTACAATCCTTCCTAGTGCACCAAATACCTATTATAATTCTCTTTCCTTGTTCTTACTATATTTATATCCAAAACCTGCACTATCCTTTCCTTATTATTTATAACCTTTTTCTCCTAATTTACTTCTTCATCTTTTTCACCTTCAACATCTTCTCCATGAAATTAATATAAATCTAAAACATTAAATACTAGATAGATATCAAAATTCTATGGTAAACTCACCTCATAAGCATTATCAATTATTTTCTTCACAATTCTACATGGTCCAATTTTTTTGTACTTCAACTTGTTGTACATGCCTTTTGAAAATATTTCTTTCCTCATGTAAACCATTACTAACTCTCCTTATTCAAATACCTTGGATCTTCTTTTGACTTGCATTGTTGCTTTATATTTGTCATTACTTTCCTAAAAAATTCTTCTTACTCCTTATAACTGATGCATATATTTTACAAATGCTTCTATATCATGACTAATTCGATCTATAATCATTAGTTGTACCAAAAAATACCTATATGATTTCTCCAATAAACAATTTGAAATGTTAACTTTCCTATTGATCTATTTGTTGAATTATTATATGCAAAGTCAGCTTGTTGTGAAGCTATGTCCCATTTCTTGGACTTATCTCCCACTATGCATCTCAATAAATTTTTCAAGATCCTATTCACAATTTATGTCTTTCGATCTATTTTTGGGTGATATGCACTACTAAATTATACTTTAGTACCCATCTTCTTCCATAAAGTCCACCAAAAATGACATTTTGTGTCCTTATATGAAGTAATAGTTTTTGGAATACCATGCAATCTCAAAATATCCTTAAATAAGAATTCTAAATTTCCAGTGGCATCATTAGTTTCCTTACATGTAATGAAATGAACCATTTTAGAAAATCTCAAAAATTAAATCATTACCTCTCTATGTGTTTGGTAATATCAAAACAAAATCCATACTCAATTATGTCCTTGGTACTATTGGAACCAATAATGAAATGTATATTCTAGTGTTTTATGCATGTCCTTTATCCACCTGATATATCCTACACTTTGAAACATACCTTGTCACATATCTCTTCATGTTGGCCCACAAACTATTTTTTCTCCATCAAATCTATTGTTTTCATCTTACCAAAGTGTCTAGCCAATTCTCCACTATGTATTTATCTTATTATATAGTATCATAGAGACCCAACTAGAATGCACAATTTTTTCCCTTTGAATAGATAACCTTTTTTTAGAAGATACTCATCATGAATAACATGTCTCCCACCTGTTAATAGATTCCTACACTACTCAACTACCTTGCCAAAATGTGGATCAATATCATGTAATTATTTAATAGCTTCAAATCTAACTAATTCAATCGCCATAGTAGTTAATAATGCTACCCTCCTGCTCAATACATCAACTACTTGATTCTATTTTCTTGATTTATGATTCAATACAGTAGTATACCCCTATAATAAAGAAACCCACTTTTCATGTCTACTATTCATATTCTTTTATCTATTTACATACTTCAAAGCCTCATGATTTATAAATAGTATAATCTTATAGACACTAGGTAAGGACTCCATTGTCTTAATGCTTATATATTTGCATAAAGTTCAACATCATAAGTAAAATACTTTTTTATTACCTTATTCAATTTATCACTAAATTATACTATTGGATTTACTTTTTGACTCAACACAACACCAATTCCCACAAATGATGCATCATAATCAACATCAAATGCTTTGTTAAAATTTGGTAATGCTAAAATTAGTCTTTTTGTAATCTTCTTCTATAAAAATTCAAATTTTCTATAGCTACTCTAAATGTTCACTATCCTGTTGGGCCAACCCACTACTACCTAAGGGTTAGGATACCTCCTCCTTCAAGGTCAACCTGAGGAGATAATCATCCCACTGCCTATCATCATAGTGGAATGAATGTGTGTGTGTGTGTGTGTGTGTGTGTGTGTGTGTGTGTGTGTGTGTGTGTGTGTGTGTGTGTGTGTGTGTGTTGAGTTGAGTTGATTTTAATAGGGATTTAGATCATTAACTAAGGGGACCTCAACTTTAATGTCTATTTTTACCAATTCCAATGTTTTTTATTTTCCTTTCCTATACCAATGTTCATTGTCCTCATTTCATTTCCTTTATCATGAAATAATAATGGGTTTGGGATGATGAGATCATCCTATTGGGATGGTGCATATCTCTACCTCTAGGACCATATATCTATCCAGAACATAATGGAGGCCCATTTGGTTTACTCATTTATCAATGTGCTCTATTATTGGTGTCATAATACTACTAAATTTTTTAATAAAATTGCTAAACCATGAAAACTTCTTACTTCTATAATGCTTTTTGGAATAGGCCACTCAACAATTGTCTTTATCTTTTCTTCATCCATTCTAACACCATCTACTAAAATTACAAATCCCAAAAATACTAAATTTTTCTACATAAAGTTACACTTCTTAAAATTTGCATACAATTTCTCCTTTCTTTATAAATCTAGTACCATTTTTAAATGTTGTAAGTGTTCTTCTTTAATCTTACTTAATATTATAATATCATGAAAATAAACAACCAAAAACTTATGAATATATTATCATAATGCTATATTCGTCACCTTCATAAATGTGCTATGTGCATTAGATAATCCTAATGGCATCACCATCCACTCATATAAGCCATCCATAGTTTTGAATGCAGTTTTACAATCATCTACTTCATGAATGCAAATCTGATAATAACCACTGCTTAGATGAATCTTGGTAAAATATGTTGATCCTACAAATACATCCGTCATATCATATAAATAAGGTATAAGAAACCAGTACTTTATTGTAATTTTATTAATTTCTCTACTATTCACACATATTATCTATCTTCCATGTTTCTTTTGAGTTAGCAATGTTGGTGTAGCACATGGACTCATACTTTCCCTTATCACCTTCTTTCTTAGCAATTCATAGCCTATTTATTTAGTTTCAGATGTTCTATTAGAATCATCCTATATGTTTCTTGATTGGGTAGAGCTCATCTTGAAATCAAATCTATGTGATGCTTAATATCTCTCTTTAGTGGTAAACCATCTAGTAACTCATCAGGCATAACATCTGCATAATATTGCAACACTCTTGTTTCTTCTATTGTTATTTTCACCACTTATGTGCCTTTATTCTTTTCTAATAATATATAACAACTTTCCACCTTAATATATTGGATAAATTCTTTAGTAGAGAGCATGTTTTCTATCTTCTCTTCCTCTTTAAGAGGTAAAAAACTACCTTTGTACCAATTTTATAAAAAGTTACATGTTCTTTGCTCCATCATGAATTAATTTCATATAAAATTACCATGGTATTCTCAACAACATATGGTGTGCATCCATCAGAATAACATCACACCCTTTTTCATCATTATAACTTTTTCTTATACAAAACATGAATAAGCACATTTTATCTACTATAACTTCATTCCCTTTCTTAAACCATGAAATCTCATAAGGATTAGGATGTTGTTCACATTGAAAATTTCGTTTCCCTATCATTTATTTATAAACCATATTTTCACAACTACCACCATCTATAATTACTTTGCATACCTTTCTACTTGAAGTAAATATTATTCAAAAAATATTTGATTGCATCCATGCATCATTACCTTATTTATTTTTCACTTGTTTCTTCCTTTAAGAGTTCATGGTTCTTTTCATCATGAGATTATATCTAACATTTAGACGTGTAACTTTAGTATTTTAATCTTTTATTTCATCCTTGACTAGATTCACTCTTAGGTGATCTTCTTCCCTCCTTTTTTGATCTTGATAGTGTGGACACTCAAATTATCTATGCCCTTCCTCTCCACATATATAACAGATATAACATCTATACTAATTCAGAAACCATAATCTAGCACCATTGTAACCTCATCCTCTCTAAAACCCTCTACCTTTTTTTTATATTAAAACCCTTGGCTATTTTTATCTTGCCTTTCTACACCATGTGATGAATCATCTTTATTGGTATTAAACCTACCTCTAGTGTTATTAAACCAACGTCATCCCATATTTATATGGGTTCTACCTCTTTTCTAACCAATAGATGTTCTTATAAAATTCTATCTTTTTAATTTTTCTTCTACCTTTAAAGCTAATTGATAAGCCTCCTCCATACAAAGTATTATATGCATGCTTAATTAATCCCATATAGAGAATTTAAAACCATTTACATACCGTACAACCATCTTCTTTCATGTCTCATTATTTTCCTCTCATATGTATAGATAATAAAATTAATTTGTATACTCTTGCATATTGTGATCTTTTTGCCTTAAATTCTAAAATCTTTTGTATAGGGTTTATGCATAAATCCACAAAAATAAATTTCTTCCTCATCTTCTTCATATTTTTTGGAATATTAATATTCTATTTACCTTTCCTCTATCTCTCTTTCTATATATGATGCCACCAAATTATCACTTGACCTTTCAATTCCATTTATGCCAAATTTACCTTCCTATCTTCTCTCATAATCTTCCACTTAGGTAATTTCTCCATGCTATTCGTCCAATCTATCAACTCCTCTTGTTTTAAACTACCCCCATAATATGGAACATCAACCTTGATTCCTTAATTTCTTGCTTCTAAAGCCTAAAATATCCTCTCTTCTATCAATGGTAGTTGCTCTTGATATTCTTCTTCTTACTTAACTTATTCATCATGATCTATGTCCTCCTCATCACCACCTTGCCCTCTTCTTTGTTTGGTGATAACCTTATTTAATTATTTCACTTGCCTCTGTAGCTATTCTATAGTGTAGTTCATATATGCAATACCTCCTCATCCTCTTTCCATGTCCTACTCCACCAAGATTCAAAACTTGATCTGATACATGATAATACACTTGAAAATTATCAAGACATTAAATTATCAATAGTCATAGCTTCTAAAAATAATAAATTTTATTGATTCATATTGAAATAATTGAAATAATTACAAACATAAACCATGCTTAAATAAGCCGTAATTCAAAATTTAGAGTTGACATGCAAAATTTATTTAACAAAAAAAAAAAAAAAAAAAGAAGAAGAAAAAAATATATAAAAATGTAAATTTTTAATAGCTACTATTTATATTTAGATTCACATGCAAGCGTGCATAACTCTCAAAATATCCCAAAATATTAAAAATTCTAAAATTTGCCTATGGGATGGAATTTAATTGAAATTAATGTCTGGTTTATAAATTATACAATTTCTAAAAATAGAAAAATCTCAAAAAAATAATTAAATTGTAATTTTAGACACTCAAATGATCATTTATGGACTCATAAAAATATCTAAAACATCCAAAATTAGATATAACTCCTTAGTACATCAACTAACTTTTTGATATAGACATTTTGGTACATGGAATAGCTCAAACGGACCTACGGGTCAAAAGTTATGGCCCATGGAAGGTTGGCCTATTTTTTTAGCATCACATAGAAAATAAATAGTTGAATAAGTTTATAAATAGATAAGATTCTTTTGAATTATACAATCACAGATAAGAACAAATGGAGACATTGAATAGTAGAGGAAGCAATAGATAGTATGTTTGTTAATTAATTCAAGCAATCTCGAGCAAAGGTAATTTTCATCATTTATTTTCGTGTGAGTATATAGGTAATAAAAGACAGTATTAAATTTGTGTTTCATTCTTGTGGTAGTGTTAAATTATATAAATATTGAAAATTATGTTTTAGTGGCCACATTTATAATTTAAAGGTTTCATATATATATACATATATATATATATATATATATATATATATATATATATATACATATATATATATATATAGATATACATATATATATATACATATATATATATATATATATACATACATATATATATATATATATATATACATACATATATATATATATATATATATATATATATATATATATATTTTAGGTTGTATTTATATTTTTAAAGGCTACATACATATTTTAGAGACTAAAATTTCCCTTTTCTCATGGTTGTGATGGAATTGTAGAATGTTGCACTATGTGTGTGTGTAAGTGTGTATGTATGTATGTAAGTGTGTGTAACTATATGTATGTTTTAGTGGCCACATTTATAATTTAAAGGTTGCATATATATATTTTAGGTTGTATTTATATTTTTAAAGGCTACATACATATTTTAGAGACTAATATTTTCCTTTTCTCATGGTTGTGATGGAATTGTAGAATGTTGCAATGTGTGTGTGTAAGTATTTATGTTTGTATGTAAGAGTGTGTGTGTGTGTGTGTGTGTGTGTGTGTGTGTGTGTGTGTGTGTGTGTGTGTGTGTGTGTGTGTGTGTGTGTGTGTGTGTGTGTGTGTGCATGTGTGTGTGTGTGTGTGTGTGTGTGTGTGTGTGTGTGTGTGTGTGTGTGTGTGTGTGTGTGTGTGTGTGTGTGTGTGTGTGTGTGTGTGTGTGTGTGTGTATGCGTGCATGTCCGTGCATGTGTGCGTGCGTGTGTGTGTGTACACACACACACACACATGCATATATATATACATACATACATATATACATATATACATATACATATACATATACATATACATATACATATATACATACATATACATATAGACACACACACACACACACATATTGAAGTGCAGGGTATAATCAAACCGAGCCATTTGTATATTGAAATACTGAGAAAATAACTAAAATGCCTTGTTTGATTAATACTATGTATTAATGAAATACCAAACATATAGTGAAATGATGCAATGTACACACGCGCACACACACACACACACACACACACACACACACACACACACACACACACACACACACACACACACACACACACACACACACACACACACACACACACACACACACACACACACACACATTCTCTTTAAGACTTCAGTTGATTATGCTATGTTTCATTTCATAAGTAGGGAAACACCATATATAAAGAACTTGAGTTTTATCTAATCCTATGTAATGTTTTTGATAAAACTCAAGTTATTTATAGATGCTGCTTCCCTACTTATGAAATGAAAAGTAGCATAATCAACTCAAGTCTTAAAGACAAAATATACATGCATATACATACATACATATATACATATACATATACATATATACATACATATACATATAGATATATACATAGATACACACACACACACACACATTGAAGTGTAGGGTATAATCAAACTGAGCCATTTGTATATTGAAATATTGAGCAAATAACTAAAATTCCTTGTTTGATTAATGATATGTATTAATGAAATACCCAACATATAAAAGTTTAACGTTGAGTGTAATGATGCAATGTACACACACACACACACACACACACACACACACACACACACACACACACACACACACACACACATTCTCTTTAAGACTTGAGTTGATTATGCTACTTTTCATTTCATAAGCATGGAAGCACCATATATAAAGAGCTTGAGTTTTATCTAATCTTATGTAATTTTTTTTGATAAAACTCAAGTTCTTTATATATGGTGCTTCCCTTCTTATGAAATGAAACATAGCATAATCAACCCAAGTCTTAAAGAGAATATATATATATATATATATATATATATATATATATATATATATATAAGACTTTATTTGATTATGCTACATTTTATTT
>JARHVA010002637.1:442500-480000 GCA_037957365.1 Torreya grandis
TATTTTATCACTTTTTATGTCTTTTGGCTGCACTTTACACTTTTAACTCCTTGTTGTGTACCTAAAACACATGTCAACAAACTAGTGGTATAATACATGCCCAAATTGATATTTTTAATATTAATATTAACTTCAAATATTTTTAAAAAATTTCCTATGCTGATATATTCTATACATTAAATATTAAATTAGATGTATACCCATTAGAATAATGTCTATTGGAGCTAACTTTCAACTGTTAGTACTCACTAAACATATTAAAAACCATAGAAACAAAGGAAATTTTAAATTATACAAATTAAATTATCCAATATCTCACCTACATCAATTGTCTTTACCTTTATTAATACATTCTCTACCTTTAAAAATACACCAATTATGGTAAATCATGATTGACTTGGTGGAGGTAACTGGTTAGTAGACACTACATTAATTTCCCATGATTTATCTAAACTATCCTAAAAATATGCACGGTAGAATTAATAATTTCAAAGTACATATTTAAGAATTAAAAAATTATATAATAAGAAATAAAATCAATGATGATGGTATGGGTTGCATGTTATTTATTTTCACCTTTGATAAAATGGCCTATAGCTAGTACCCTGGATTGTCAAATCAGACCATTACCTCTTCAAATGACCTTAAAATAGTTTTCATTAATCTTGTCAACCCTATTGTCATGTATCACCAACCCTCCACAAAATATAGTGAACCAAATGAACCAATGAACATGTTTAATGATTTTTTCATAGTCTTTACAAATGATTGAAAAATCTATATACATAAATAGAAGTGGATGCTATAAAAGTATAATTAAGAGCCTTGGATCCATTGACATACATGTTCATCCTAAGGACATCCTTATCCTATATGTACCAAAAATCCATTACAATTGAACAAAAAATGATGTCATAAGGATATGGGTCTATTTTGTTTCCCTCATTAGGATAACCACATGCATATTTCTATATCACATTGATAGATCAATACTTAATTAATAATACAACATAGATGAATCCAATCCTTAGTGTTATGTATTCATTCTAAAATTAGGTTTATAACCCAACTGCCTTGAATTACATTCCTATCAATAAATAATTCATACCTTTAAATCACACATTACCTTTGGCAAATATGTCGTGACCATTAATATTTGACGCTTAAAATTATTTGATAATATTATTTTATGAATCAATTGATGATCATTTCATGGTTATTGATAGCATTTATTACTCAGATTTAGTAGTACACTATCACATACTATTGAGGTTTATGATGTGATTCATCTATTTATGCTATGGTTCAGTTGTCTATTGATACATTATTGTGTTATTGAGTTATTGATGATGTTGTGAAATTTTGCATTGATAATTTATTATTAATGAATTTATGAATTCTTTTAAGTTGATTCAATATATGATGACTTGTTATTTATTTAGTTATTATTCCTAGTGCATTTATTATTCTTATCATGCCCATATATTATTGATGGTCTATTTTTTTTTTATCACAGGGATAGGTATAGTGAGCTAGGTTGCTTACAAATCTTAGTGGTTAAGATATGGTGTATGGATGAGAAATAATCTCACAATCTTTTATAAAAATTGATATTCTCTTTCATTATTTTTTTCACTACAATTAGCTATGCACTTGTGAGTGCTCTTGTAGTTTGCCTCGGTTGTTTTTTTATACCTTTTGTTGGTCATCTTGTGTCCATCATTAGTTTTTGCATGTTATGATTATTTTCCACTTCATTTTGAGAAGTATTGAGTGCCTTAGTTTCATTAACATTATACTCAACTACTTAAAACCCTTTGGGATTAGGTTTTTATTTCTATGTAGTGACTAGTGATGAATGATTTCTTATGGACTTTGTATTTTATGGATTTAGTTTTATTATTTGCTTGCATTATGATTTAGTACTATTGGTGATATCTTATTTAGACAAAGTCTTAGTTGGGACTTGACTAGATCTTGGGATTTTTAAATGGATTTCGAACCACCATGGGACTTGTATTTGCTTTTATTTTGATGAGGCATTAGACTCTAGCCTCTACAATTGACTTAGAATTTGAAATAAGTGGTTTGAAAGACTTATTTTGGAATTTTGGGTTCATTTATTTTCTTTTTTGATATCATTGATTTGAAAACCTATTAGTAAAAACTCTACCTAAATTATTTTAGTGGTCTTCATGTAGGTCTTTAGAAAATTTATGGCCACTACAAAATGGAGTTTTCTATGAAAGATGTCATTACCATCATGGATCTATTTTTTATCCATATAGGAGGGATTTTATGGAAGGTCATTAAGAAAAATGGGCTTTTTGAGCCATCACAATCATAATATTGGCATGAAAATTTTGTTGGGTCTATAGGAGGACGTACTCAAACCATCAAATTTTACTTCAAGAGTTCACATTCATTTTTAAGGTCATTGGTTTCATTGATGTTTCAATAATTTCTCTAGTTGGAAATATAGAAACTTATTGATGAGGATTTTTATCACTTTGTTGGTTGACTTTCAAAGTCTGTATGTTTTATTTTATCCTAAAAATTTCATTTTAAATTTTGAATGAATTTTATATCTTTTGTTTTATTTCAAAAATTTGATATAGAATCAGTATGCATTCCATTTTATCTTATGCACATTCATTAATAAGTATTTAAATGTTAGTATTTTTTTCATATAAGGTTATTGGATGTAATATCAACTATTTTATTATTATATAATGAATTTAGTTTGTGGTCTATGCTTGAATGTTGAACATTTTAGTTTTGGTTGACTGGTAATATTTTTATGGTTGTCTTGTGGGTCTAAGAGTGTCTACCTTTTGGAATCTTCTTCCTAAAAAAAATTATTTATGGATTTATGTTTTGGTCTTGAACGCTCTTATTTTATTAACTACTAAGACTATGTCACTTGTTTTTATGTGCAATTTTATTCATACATATGTCATGCATGTATAAGATTAATAATCTTATGTATAACCACTTGATTAAAACTGTGAGGGTCAACTTGTAAAATCTCATAATAGAGATATAACATTTTAGATAAGTGTGTGTGTAATTATTTTATAATTGAATAACCTACTCTACATTATTTTATACTTGAGTTGTTGGTTAATGAAGCACAGATTTGCTAGTGTTCTCATCCATTGTTTCACCTATATTTCTACCTAGATCCATAACCATGTGATGGTTTGGTTTGTATAGGGACCACTTATGGTTTGTCTCATTGGAATGTAAAGGATGGGGGTTTTATTGGTTTTTAAAGTGGAATATTGTAACTATATTTTAGGGACAATTACAGGATTAATTGTTGAAGATTATTATGTAACTTAAAACCTTTAGTCTTCAAATATGTCTTCATTTACCCTATGACGATAATGTAATTTAATTCATTAATTTTTCATTTCATTTAAAAATATTACCTTACTTTGTTTGAATAAGAGATTATCTATTTTCTTTAGTATTAAGTTAATTCATAACTTAATGATTAAATGATTACTTATTAGAAAACTTTATTCGATTTCATTCTCTATGTTCTAAGGTGTTTTAATGAGCATTGGATTTATCAAAATATATTTTTTAACTTTTATATTAGTTTGAGGTGCTAGCATAATAGTCAATATGTTTATCGAGAAAGGAGGATGGATATTTGATTAAGTGATGTTATAGCTTTTATTAATATTTATTGAGAGCTTCATATATTAGTGTGGAAACTATAGATAGTGCTTATAAAAGTATAATATTTTATCTTAAGATCTTAATAGCATATTATTATTACTTTTATTTTGATACTTTTACACTAATGTGTCCATGTTTCTTAAGAAGATTATTTAAACTTTTCATAATTTATGTAAATTATAAGTTGTTTTAACAAGGCTAGTTATCTATAAAGGTGAATTATTTAAATAGTCCAACAAATTTGGCACATTATTAAAGCCTAAAATTTTCAATGGTAGCTTTTACCATTTATTGGGTTACCTATTTTCTATTAGATATTAGTATTTTCCATCATGTTTGATGCTCATTATTAATCAATAAAGAAGCATGCATTGGAGCTGATTTGATATAAGAATCTTCTTAAATAATGGTGACATGTTTGGATTGATAATATAAAATTAACTCTATTCTAGATGATGGATAATCTATAATGCTTTTGTGTTTGAGTCTAAATTCACGTGGCAAGCTTAAATTATTAATAAACACCCTAGTATAAATAGGTTAAGTAAATTGTTTTTAATTCCTAACATGAGACATTATAATGATTAAGGGAAATGGCATATTTATTATAAATAACTAATATGAAATAAGATGATTTAAAGTTCATAATGGACTTAGTGTAAATTATTTAACTTGTTAAATAAATGAAAATTAGTTTAAAATATTTAGTTATCTTCTCAGTGTTGCAATCAACACATAATCTTAAATGTATTGTTGGTTGCGGCAAATTTTAGGAATGTTCACATACAAAACATGAGCATGGTTATTGAAAAATTAAGTTAAAATGAATTGCATTCTATAAGGAGATGGTTCATTAGTGTTATAAGTATATTGGCTAAGTAACACATAATACTTGGAAGTAAATATTTATTGTCTATACCAAGTCTTATGAGGTGGTTAATTGGAAACTCATATAAACTTGATTTGAACATGTTTTTGATGAGATGGACACTTATGTTTTAATGTCCATCATTACGATATAAAATAATGTTTGTATAAATTATAAAAGTGATCATGTGAATTTAAACTAAATATGCAATTATTGGTAATTTAAGAGTATGAGAATAAAATACATTTATTACTAACAATGATCATGGTACAATGATTATATAAATAACATTTTATTATGACCTTCCTATGTACCAAAAATAAGTGAAGAACTATATTTAAAATATTTATATTTTATTATTTTTTGAGATGGTGCCTAAAATAGATATATTCCATTCATGAAATTTGGTAGATTTTTGTTGGACCAAAATTTTGTAATACTATATTCTAAATAGTTTTGAGCCATAAGAGTGGTAGATTAAGGACACAAAAGTAGGAATGAAGGAACATGATACATGATAAAAAGATATGAAAGAGATAAGCATAAGAGAACAATGTAGAAGAACTTAGTACAAAAGGGAAAGTTGTGAAAGATAATGAATCATAGAATGAGCATAAGATGTAGGAATCGAATAATAAAAAGACTAGCACAAGATCACAAGGAGTGTAGGTGATTACAAAGTAGTTCATATAATTAATGGAAAATAATTAAAGTGGAAAATGAACACAAATATCTAGCATTGAAAAGGTATATAGGGGAATTTAGGCCCAAAACAATATGCATTAATTATAATGAATCTCTATGACTCATTATTGCTAATCATCATTGGTTAGCTATCACTTTTGTATTATTTATGTAACCAAAGGTGAAGGGTTTACTTCTATATAAATTCCCCTTCACTTTATTTATAAAGTGTCATTTCTTTTGTTGGAGTTGATAGTTTCATCGTTAGATTTGTTGTTGATATTTCTAGATGTAATTGTGAAATCGTTATCAATATAGAATTTAAGAGATAGAGTAATTAATGAATAATATTTTAATATTATTCAAACATAATAATAAAATCCTTACGTGACTACAAATAATGATGTATTTAAATATATAGTATTAACATTGATTTTATGATAATAGTTATATGCATTATATGAATTCATTAAATGATTAACCGTAGACTAATTTTGGCACTAATAATGACTAAACATAGTAACTCAAGTTCCTAAGTAAGATATAATTATCTAACCACTATCACTTGGGAGAATCAATGGGGAATAATCAAGGCTATGCAATTTAGGTTAACATGCAAGGTTACTCCTTGATTGAAATGTTGAAACATAAGGTCATTGTAATCTTCTTTCTATTAGACAAGTAATTAATACTTTAAGTAAAAAAATACAATTTTTTTTTACTTTTTGAATCTTTTTCCTTAACTTTTCATAAGTATTAATTATGTTCCTAAAAGACAGAAAATACCAATGAGCTTGCATGTTAGAACATCATGTGAGGAGTAACCTCATTCACTCACCCAAGGTGTATAACCTAGACTAGTCTCTGTTGATTTTATCATGTGATGGTCATTAGGCAACTCTATCTCATTTAGATTTTTGAGAAAATACATTTAGTCATTGTTACTACCAACATTAATTTAGAGTCAGTCATTTGGAAAATTTGTAAAATGCATATAATTATTATCATAAAATTAAAGTTAACATTATAGAGTTCAATACATCATGACTTATAGTCAATTAAGGATTCTATTTATATCATTGAATAAGATTACAATATGTTTCATTCATTACACTATATCTTCAGTTACATATTGATAACCACATGACAATTACATCTAACATCATCAACAATAAATCTAATCATGAATCTATCAACCCCAACCATAAAAATAACCAAATTCTAAATAATGCTAAGGGGTATTTATACATAATTAAAACCTTCACCTTTGACTACATCAATAATATAAAATTGATCACTAACTAATAAACATTAATAAAAATGAGTTTTGGAGAGTCATTATAATTAATTACCATTGACTTGGGCCTAACCACTACTATATAACATCTCTATGCTCATCTTATTGATCCTCTTATTTAATGGATTTCTACTCAGTTTATGATCTCATTAATCTCCACTAGTTTGATGAAATACTTTGTAACTACCTATGTTCTTTATGCTATAGTCATAGTCTTGTGATTCTCTAAGTCTTGTATCTTATGCTCATTCTCTACTTTCTTGTCTTTCATAAGTTGTAATTCTATTCTAAGGTTTTCCATACCATTCCCTTATTTTTATCTCTTCCATGTCACTTTCTCCCATTTCATGTTCCTTTGTGTCTAATATTGTGCCCTTGTTATTCCATGATTAAGGCTTCCAAAATACTTAGAATATAGTATTACAAAATTTGTGTCCACAATATTTTTTAAGCAAGCTTAATATGATAATTATTATAATTAAGTCTAGTTTTATTTTCACATTGTTTTTTTGAACTCTTTTTGGTGTACCCCCACTTAAGGTAAAAACTACTTTATGGTTTGCATAAGCACTCCAGTAAGACTATAAGTTACTAATGGCTCTATAGAGAAGGCCATATTATACATGAAAGGAGAGGAGTGTGTGAGTGTATCATTCATACATAAAACTATCCATATTTATGAAATAAGTGGATAATTAATCCTTAATAATGCCATTAATAATTTATATCTTACTTTAGTTATTATGCTGGTTGTACTATAGTTATGGGCCTCATTACATTAATGTGTTAGTTTCCATTGGTATCCGTGAATCATAGTGATATTAGAGAAAGGTTTACTACTCTAGGGAACTTTAGGGGATTGTTAATTTTTGTTCTATGCTAAATTTTTTTATTTGTTTCACCTCAAGATGGTGAGAACAAGATTTGGAATGATAGAAAATAACCTAGTTCATGGTAACTTGGGTAGAGGTATAGGTAAAGGAAGAGGTTCTAGAGCCCATGTTATTGAAAGAGGATAACCTCCACTCAAAAATGTGGGTGATAATATTGAGGGACATAACCAAAAAAAATAACCCAAATGCTAACCAAGAATTAGTCTTGAATGAAAATATGAATTCTCTAAAAGCTTTGCAAAGCAAGTTAGACACCCAAGAATGTAGGATGAAAAATATAGAAGGTATAACATATACATAAATGCCAATTATATATTAAAGGAAAGGTGGTGAGGAAGAAACCCATGACTCATCTATGAATGTGGTAGACCCCATTATAAAGATGTTATAAAAATTTACCTCCAACAACCTTTTAAGGTAAAACATTAGGTGACACATTTGATGCATGGTTGGTTAACCTTCAAAAGTACTTTAATCTAAATAATATTCCCTCAAATATGAATGTAGGGGTGGATGCATATCAGATGGTTGGAGCTACAACTTTATGGTGGAATCATCTATGTGTTTGATATGGATACTAGTTAGTGACTCTTACCTAGCTTACATTGGTAGGGTAATTTAGGTAGAGATATCTCAGTTATAATTTCAAAGAATAGATAATAACTAACTTTCAACTATTAATGTCAAAAAATATGATAGTAACTGAGTATGAAAACATTTTTTTTGAACCTACTACATCATGTGAACTACATGCATGATTAAAAAACCAAAGTAACCAAAGTTTGAGTTAGGACTAAAGGAAATATTGATGCATGATGTCAATATGACCAATCCTAAGACATTGAGTGCTACCATTGAATTTGTAGATATGGTATACGATAAAGAGAAAACTTATCAAAAGGTAAGACAAGATTTTAAACATAATAGACATCAATATATAATGAAAAATCTATCACCATCACACAAGAACTCAAACAAGTAAGATGAAAACCATAGATTTACTAAGAGTACTAGTGGTTTCAATAAATTTCAATTGACAAATAAGAATTTTAAGAATCATTTTTTTCCAAAACATGATTTTTTAAGAAAAATCCAAACCATGGAAATCAAAATGTGCCTACCATAAGGGCAACCACCATTCCTATATAACCCAAAAAGATTGTAGTGTGTTTGTAAAGTGTCAATAATCATTTTTACAAGTACTGTTTAATGTTAAAGCTGGGACAACCATCTAACCATAGGGTTTATCTAGTTGTGGAAAATTTTAGTGCAAAGTAAAAAACAACCCCTATTGAAAATGAAGGTAAATTAAATGATTTTTCAGTTTCTATTATGGTTTAATTAGGTAAAACAACTAGTTCTATTTCTCCTAGGGTTTTTAATAACTATAAATTAAATCCTATTATTTTAAAAGAAGGTAGGGAGGTTGAATTTGGTACAATAAAGAGTTATCAAAATGTCTTGATAAAATAGTGTTGAACTTAGGAAGCTTTCAGACCAAAGCCAATATGTTTTTAACCTTGCTTGGATCTTATGATGTACTTTTGGGAATAGAGTGGTTACAACAACATAATGTAATTTAGGACTACTGTAATAAATTGATAACATGTTGTGATGACTTGGGAAATTTAGTATAAAGTTAGGGTTTACTTTAGTCTAAAACATGTAAGATTATTCCAAGTTTACAACTAAAGATGGTTGTAGAAATAGGCTACAAACTACATATTATTCAGTTGTAGAAAAGTACACCTGAAAATGAAATTGTTTACCAAGAGTTTCCATTTTTGAAGGAATTTTATGATGTGTTCCTAGAAAATCTAATTAGATCACCTCTTAGGAAGGGGTATGATTTTTCAATCTATATCATGGTAGGGGTAGCTACAACTTTAAAATATCCATACTATTAGAATAATGAATATTTAAGCTTACCTAGGGTTAATAGTGTAAGTTATTTATTACCTAGGGTTAATTTTATTTACCTAGGATAATTTTTATTATTGTTGAGAATCACTCAATAATATATTTGTCCATAGTATTTGAAAACAATAGTTTGTTTTCTCTATTTTGTAATCACAAACAAATAGTTTGTTGTCATGAAACAAACTATTTGTATTATAAATACTTTACAATCTATGAGAAAATAATGAGAGATTAATGACAGAATATAGAGAATTTATAGGATTATCACCTATTTTTTAGGTGTGAGAAATTTATTTAATTTTTTGATATTATTTGTTGTGGGTTCTTTCTCCTTGATTAATCCTATGGATCCTGTGTATCTCCTACTCATTCTTTCATGGTATCAGAGCTTGGAGTTCTAGTTAAAGATCCTCTTCCCTGAAAATTTTTCATTTTTTTCATCTATTAACACAATCAAAAATATTATTTTACTGATGTGTTACAGATATTTGTTATTGTCTCAAATTCTAGTTCTTGTTTACAAGTTTTTTTTTGAAATTTATGCTCATTAATGACCGTACAGATTTCCAAAACCAGAATTTTTTTCACAAGGGCACAGAAAATCAAGTCAAGAATCCATATAAATTTGAATTTTTTCATTCCATGCTGGTCGTATATCTCTTTCCTTCAAAAATTGGCTGACTGGTTCCTTTTGGCAGACTGCAGTACCTGTATGGTTTTCTAATGTGGCAGATCATACGGTTGACTTTTTTCAAATCTAAGCCCTGTTTAAAAAGCTAACTGTGCTAGATTTCATTCCATATAAATTAGTATGGATTTGGATTAGGTCATTAAATGTTTTAGAAGACTTCCCAGGGTTTCATTTCTAGCTGAGAAGTATGAATTTGGATCAGGTATACAGTCTTTTGGGCAGATCTTGTGGAGCAAATTTTGCATTTGATTGGAGGTGTTTTTCCTTGGCCAGTGTTGACAAATTTCCTTAGAAATTTCCCTGATCACCATGCCTTGCTGGAATAAGAGATTAATTATAATTAAGCCAAATATTATTCAACATTTATCTCACACGTGTGAGTCATTTTAGCTTATTTTTTTATTAATATCTTAAATTTTAGTGGTTTAAATGCAAGTATCTAGCTTTAAAAATTTGACTTTACTAAAGTGGCTAGAGGTATTTTGTTAAAAATTTGTAGGGAGGAAGTCTTGGGGTCAAATCCCCCTACATTTTTTTTGCATAAAGCCATTTTTTTTACTTTTGTATAAGCTAAGGCTAATTTTTTTTTTCATCAGGAGACGTTAAATTCTAATGGGAGGGGTGTTTTGAGAAAAAAAATGAATGTCTAGGTTGTTCTTGTCAACATCATCATCTTCTTTGGGAATGGAATCCTGATTGTTTAAACCCCTAAATTCCATAAATTACCATGTTTGGAAGCCAAAAATGCAACAACTTCTTCAATCGAAGGGATTATGGAGATTTTTTTCTGAAACAACACCTACGGCATTCACCACTGAAAAAGATAAATATGCGTATGGTTATAAGCAGGATGAGGCTCTTGGATTAATATACCTCGACGTCTCAGATAATCTTCAATTTCACATTGCAGATGCTACAATGCCAAAAGAGGTATAGGAAAAATTTAAAAACCTAGTTGGCAAAGTTAATGAGTTTAAATTTTGCAATTAGATGCAGAATTGAGTACTCTCTCCTCCATCAGATTTCCCTTCAATAGATAAATTCTTGGTAAAATTGAAATTTATAAGGTCACAGTTGAAAGCTAGTGACAAGGATAAAAGTGATCAAGAGTGCATTTTCATGATTTTGTCAAAGTCAAAAGGACCATATAGTTTTTTTTTCCTCTGCTTTTTATACTGTGATGGATACATTAGGTGATGAATTCAAATGGCCTTCCTTTGAAGTTTTTTATGAAAGATTGACTAGGGATCAAACACAATTAATGGCCTTAGATGCTCTACCTAGTACTAGTCATGCTCTAGTTACTAATTCTTCTAAAGGAAAACCTTCACCTAAGTCTTAAAAAAATCAAACACCTTCAAATAACCCTTTAGAGTCCACCACCCAAACACCTCATCATTCTAAATCTACTAAGACCAAAAAGTCCTTTAAGAAAAAGAAGAAAACATTTGGTCCATAATTTTTGTGGTGGTCCTAATCATGATGAAAGTAGATGTTTTAAGAAGGTGGAAGCATTAGAGGTAGTGGTTAGACAACACAAAATTTCCATTCCATCTCCATCTCCTTGTACTTCTCCTGTAGGAAAAGGGAAAGCACTTTCAGCCAGGGCTATATCTTCATGTCATGATCAGTGGATTTTTGACTCAGGTTCTTCTCATCATCTCATGCATTCTAAGGATCTATTGTCTTCTCTTACAGATTGCAGTACATCACATATTGTTATGGGTAACTCATCACAGATTGAAGTTTTGGGATCTGGTACTGTTGAAAAACAAGATGGATGTTTTAATAATGTATTGCTTGTACACCAAATCTCTTCTAATCTTCTCTCTATATATCAAATATGTAATTTTTGTACTAGTAAAATTGTGGAGTTTACTTCACATGATGTTGAAATAAGATAATGTAATGATCCTAGTGAGATAGTTGCTACAGGTACAGTAGACCATACTGCAAGACTCTATACTTCTGATAAGTTTGAGTCTTTTATGTCTTCTAGTTCTTCACTTATAGGACATGGTAATAATCACAACAAATTGTGGCATGAGAGATTAGGGAATTTGAGTTATGGATATATGCAATAAATGAGTACAAAACATCTTGTAAAAGGCCTTCCTAAGGTCTCATGTATTGATGGGGTGTGTCCTAGCTGTCTAGTTGGTAAACAACACAAGGATCCATTTCCAGTTGGTAAGGCCACATGTACAAATGCACCCTTAGGGTTGGTTCATAGTGATTCAATGACTTTTCCAACTCATTCTTTTTTAGGGGCTAAATATTCACTCATATTCATTGATGATTTCACTCGTAAAACTTGGGTATATTTTCTCAAGTTGAAAAGTGAAGTTTTTGAGACTTTTAAGGCTTTCAAAACCTTTGTTGAAAAAAAATCATCTCTTCCTCTTAAGAAGATACGCATTGACAATGGGGGGAATATGATAGTAATGATTTCTATGATTTTTTTATTGAGCATGGGATACAGCACCAGTTCACTGTACCACACACTCCTCAATAAAATGGTGTAGCAGAGAGGAAGAATCAAACATTGAAAGAGATGGATAATTATATGATTCACTCTAAAAATTTGGGTCCACAATATTGGGATGAAGTTGTAAATTATGCAAACTATATTCAAAACTGTATGCCTCACAAAGCTGTGCAAAATATGACACCTGAAGAAGCTTGGTCTAGGATCAAGCTTGATATTTCAAATTTTTGCATCTTTGGGAGTCAAGCATGGGCATTTGTTCCTGATGACAAATGTAAAGCATTGGAGAAGAAAAGCCAGCCACTCATTTTTGTTGGCTATTGTGAAGATGTAAAAGCCTACCATCTTTTTGATCCTATCACACATTATGTATTGTTTCGACAGGATGTTCAGGTTGATGAGCTACCCACTCCATAGGAGTGTACATCTAGTTCTTCTTCTCCCCCTCCTACCGAGGATAGTGAGGATTTGATTTCTATTATTGATGGTGATGATGTTGCACTTATTCATCCACCACAGCCATCTTCTTCACCATCTTTGCCCAAGTGGGCAAAGAGCACTCTACAGGGAGTTGGTTCTTTTATTGGTGATCCATCTAATTCTCATTGCACTCGCTCACAAACATCTGGTGTTGTTCTTTTGGGACAAGCTTGTATAGATGATCTGGTGTTGTTTTTTGAGGCCATTGGTATACCCAAGTGGGATGTTACAATGTATGATGAGTATTCTTCATTGATGAAGAATGATACTTAGGATCTTGTCCCTCTTCCTAAGGGAAGAAACTTTGTAAAATGTAAATGGGTCTATAGGACCAAATATGTTACAGATAGATTAGTAGACAAGTACAAATCTAGATTAGTAGCTAAGGGTTTTTTTACGGGTTGAAGGGGTTGATTACTCTGAGACTTTTGCCCCTATAGCTAAGATGTATTTTATTCGGCTTGTACTCTCTCTTCCTGCTTCACATTTTTGGTTAGTTTTTTAGATGGATGTGAAGAGTGCTTTCTTGCATGGTGATCTCCATAAGGAGATCTATATGGAGCAGCCTCAAAGATTTGTGTAGGACTCATCATTGGTTTGTAGACTCTATTATTCTCTTTATGGACTCAAATAAGCTCCTGGAGTTTGGTACGAGAAGATGGATAGTTTTCTTTTGAGTTCTGGTTTTATTTGTTATGAATTCGATCACAATGTATACATCCTGAAGCAAGGTGATGAGCTTGTCATTTTGGTTTTGTATGTTGATGATCTCATCCTCACTAGCAGTTTAGATTCTTTGATACATGACATCAAGGAAAAGTTGGTAGATAGGTTTGATATGATAGATTTGGGACTTCTACATTATTTTCTTAGTCTTCAAGTTTTTCAGTCATTTGAGGGCATCTCTATTGGATAGCAAAAGTATGTGACAGATCTTCTTCATCGATTTGGCATGGATAATTGTAAACCTGCCCCGACTCCATATTAGTCAGGTATTGTGTTGTCTGCCACTTGTACAACTCCTCTTGGTGATTCAAGTTTGTATAGGCAACTTGTAAGTAGTCTTTTATACCTGACTCATACCCGTCTTGACATCACATTTACTATGAACCTTATCTCTCAGTTCTCACATGAGCCTCATGAGAGTCATTGGCAAGCAGCCAAGTATATTTTGCACTACAGTCAGGGCACCACTCACTTTGGTATACATTACACACCACAAAGTTCTACATAGCTTGTTAGATACACTGACTCTGATTGGCCTGGTTATGTTGACACTCACAAGTCCACTTGCGAATTTGCTTTCACACTTGGTTCAGGTCCAGTTTCTTAGGTATGCAAAAAGTAGACTGCTATTGCATTATCCTCTATTAGGACTGAGTATTGAGGTGTTGTCAAAGGTAGTCAGGAGACACTTTGGCTTCGATAGTTGCTTGGAGATTTTGGCTTCACACAATAGGGTCCTACTACTCTTTGGTGTGATAAACAAAGTGCAATTGCTATTTCATGCAATCATGTTGAGCATCAATAGACAAAACACATTGATATTCACATGCACTTCATTCGACATCTTATTCAAGATGGAGTTCTTTCTTTGAAGTTTGTGCCTATAGTGAGGTAGATTGTAGACATCTTAAATAAGCCTTTGGCTTCTCCTCATTATCTTTAGTTGTGAGTGATGCTCGGTGTGAAGGAAGTTGTCCTTGGGGAGGGATTTCCCATGAAGTCCTTCCTTCCTTTATTTTTCATATATTTTG
Source organism: Torreya grandis (assembly GCA_037957365.1). NCBI lineage: Eukaryota > Viridiplantae > Streptophyta > Pinopsida > Cupressales > Taxaceae > Torreya > Torreya grandis. Next base: position 457,269 of record JARHVA010002637.1, read on the forward strand.
ATTGGTTTGTACATGGGTACCTTATTAGGCCTAGTAGTTGGGACCCATATTTGTTTGTCATTCTCCCTATGTTTCACTTAAGGGAGGGTGCTAGAATAATGAATATTTAAGCTTGCCTAGGGTAAATAGGGTAAGTTATTTATTACCTAGGGTTAATTTTATTTACCTAGGATAATTTGTATTATTGTTGAGAATCTCTCAACAATATATTTGTCTGTAGTATTTCAAAACAATAGTTTGTTTTCTCTATTTTGTAATCACAAACAAATAGTTTGTTGTCATGAAACAAACTATTTGTATTATAAATACTTTACAATCTATGAGAAAATAATGAGAGATTAATGAGAGAATATAGAGAATTTATAGGATTATCACATATTTTTTAGGTGTGAGAAATTTATTTAATTCTCTGCTATTATTTAGAGGTTATTTGTTGTGGGTTCTTTCTTATAGATTGATCCTATGGATCCTGTGTATCTCTTGCTCAATCTTTCACATACCACATGAACTTAGCTGATTTACAATAACTCAATCTTTAGCTAGAAGAGGTGATAAAAATTGACAACATCAGACCTACTATGTCTCCTTCTAGTACACCTATGGTTTATGTGAAAAATAAGGATAAAAGTTTACAATTATGAGTTGACTACCACATGCTTAATACATGTACCATTAAAAATTGTTATCTTCTTACAACAAAAGATGATTTGTTTGATAAAATGAAGTATGCATTTGTATTTTATAATATAGACTTGAGATCTATCTATCATTAGTGGGAAGTTTATTAACTTCCTATTACATCAATGATTTTATACCTTGTATGATGGAGATTTTAATTGTTATATTTATCATAAGATTGAAAAATAAGGTGGAATTATTTTTATCATTATGGTTAATTTTGTGTGTGTGTGCACGTGTGTGTGTGTATGCGCACGTGCGCGTGCGCGCGCGCGCGCACGTGTGTGTGTGTGTGTGTGTGTGCGCGTGCGTGCATGCATGTGCGCGCGTGCACATGCATGCGTGTGTACATGCGTGTGTATTACGTAGCACGTGCATGCATGTGTGTGTACATGCGTGTGTATTACATCATTACATCAAAGGATAGGTATCAAAAATTATACAAAATAGTAATAATGTTAGATCTTTTATCCAACCACCTATAACAATAAAATAGAGCATTCAAAGTTAGATAGTTATAACATTAATCAAAAGGAGGAAGATGATATTAAATATGATGGTGGGTGTCATAATGTATAAAATCAGTCTACAAGAAGCTAGGAACCTATACCTATTATTATACCATGGTGTTGTTCATATATTTGATAAAATTGGGTTAAGCATGTTGACAATGAGTACTATTTTTGTCATAAGGTCTATAGTGCCTATAGTAGCCATGGTTGTCATAATAATTTTAGGTTATTTTTAGAGGTGGTGGTTAGGTTGGATAATATAGTTGTGGGTCCTCTTTCTATTTTTCCCTGGTGGGTGATAAATTTTGATCAACTTCTTCTAATTATTCATCATTTGATAGTCATCAGAAGATCTAAAATATGCATTCAAATTTTCCATAAAATTTACTTCATGGGAAAGAGAATAAAAAGGTGGATATAAATAAGGTGTGATTTTATAATATTTTTATTCCCTCTATAAATTAAAAATAATTACAATATGAATAATTATCCATCTTACTTTCTTCCTTATCTCACAAGAAAAATTTCTTATACCAAATTCTTCTAGGATTCAGTTGCAAGGTCCCACATAAAAGGAATCATAACTTGATGCGAATTAATTCCATGTACAATGTAACACTCCATTACTATGTATTCAACTAAAAAAATCTTAAGTAAACCTAGTTACACTCATTTCATATATATTCTTAGGTAAGTCAATATTGCTTCTATTGATGCAAATACATCCACATGAGAATATAAAGTATTAAACAAATCTACTTGTTATTTTTCCATATTAAAATAAAAATATAGAGTTTATAATAAGGAATCCTTAAGGAAGGGAGGGTTCCAAGAAAGAAAAACAATTTTCATCTCCAGAGCATAAGCTCATTAATGAAAGTGGGTCTCAATGAGTGTTTCATAAGTTACTTTGTTTTATGCACAAGACTTGGAAGAGATGATTTATTATGTTTTGTAGTTAAAATTATTCTCTATCTTAATATGATAAGGGTTTAATCTATCTAATATCTAAAACATTTTTTTAGTTATGAAAGAGGTTCTTTATTTTCTTAATTGATGATCTTATGTATTTATTTACCTAGGTTTAAGGATCTTGTTGAGAAAATGGATTTCTATAAAATTTTAATCATTGAACTCAACTCATTATCTCAATGATTGGATTGGAAAGGGGAAAAAAATTGGAATCTCCTTCAGTTAAATCCATGTTTTTATAATGATTTATTCCAATGCTTTGTCAAATGTTAATTATTATAATTCTTTCCTGCTAATGTTGCTTCTCAAGATTTTATCAAATCCAAATATAGATAAGAAGAGAAAGGTGGTAGAAAATTTTTCTAACAACATTTATGTTTTGATAATGTCCTTAAACAATTTATCAACTGATAGAGGTGTTTACTCTAGCAATTGAATGCTAAACATGACCCATGTCCCTTTGGTGGCATGATGATAGATCATTTAATACTTTATAATATGGTAGATTGATAATATTGTATGCATAATTGGGCATGTCCCTTTGGTGGAATTGATAGTAATATTTACCTAAATTGGAATATATATAGTCTATCATGAGCATAATCTATAGGCTTAGCAATGAAAACCCTCTACGATAATATTTATATTTAAAATTTTTGAAAACTAAAAAAATATTGAATTAACTACCAATAAATTTTAAGCCTTAACAAATATTATAATGATAAGGAAATATTTGCATCAAATTCGATTGAAAGTAGGTACTAAAATCTATGGATGCACTCCCTAAAGATTAGGATAATGGAGATATTACAAAATAGGGAAGGCACTTGGTGTATATCTTATTAAATGGATAAATAGAGCTACAAGTTCCTATAACATAGCAAAATATAACATTTTATTTATCCCATTTAGCACGTTAGTAGGTATTGGCATAAAAAATGTTTTAAATGTGATGTTTGGATCGTACTTAGTTAATGTGATCACTACAACCTATTCGTAAAATGCTTTTCTCTCATACAAAAGGAAGAATTCATAAAATTAAATCTACATCATGTGGGCTAACAATGATATATAAGATATTTTTATTTTTTAGTCACATAAAAATGTACCCTTGGAATATATTAGATGTTAAATTTCATAATTCTAATATGTTTTCATCTTTTTTAATTTTTGGGTCTAAGTTATAAATAAATTTTAATAGTTTACATATATTCTCTTAGGTTTATCTAGATGCCTTTATCTCCCATCCATTTCCACCTTACTTGGGCTATATGTCCAGAGTTTCATTAATGTTCATAGGCCCACCATAAATGTTAATGACATTATTGATCTGTTTGGTGTTGTGACTTACTAATAATGTACACAACACTGTAATCTACATATAATTTCATTTTTAAATGATTAGATCTTGATTTTAATACTTGATGATCTCATAGACTATTAGAGTAAAACAACAATAGGAAAAATACTCATAACTATGAATTTTTTTTATTGATTTTCATTTAATAAATAAAATTATTACATTTTAAAAAAAATATATCAACTCCAAAATAGAGTTGACATGTAAAATATAGAACTGTAAAAAAGCAAAAAAATTATGTACATTTAACTACCCCTTCTATAAATAACAACTTGTTTTTTATAATAAATTTTACATGCATTCTCTAAGTAGTAAATTCATGATGCTGGGATAGTTTCAACCAATGCTCACACTCAATTATAAATTTATATAATTTCCTATTTTTAGCATGACTAGAAAGTCTAGAATACAATTTTTAATCATTACATGATATCATATGGCTCTCTAAATATATCATAATTGTCCCTAACTAGTGGATCCAGTTATTTTGCATGCACATTTCCTTTATATTTATTTTTCCATGAAATAGAGCTCAATTGGGTTAACAAGTCAAAATGTATGGCCTCTACAAGATAGGTCTCTACACCAACACCAATAAAGTCTTAATTTGACTTTTAAAACATCCCAATATTGTAGATTTTGTGTGTGTGTGTGTGTGTGTGTGTGTACATGTGTGTTTATGTATACATATATGTGTATGAATTTCAACACCAATAACATCCTAATTTAAATTTCAAAGCATCCATGTATGTATTTATGTATGTATATAACATGTTAATGCCCAAATATAAACTAAGTAATTTATGCCCCGTTTCTCAAAAAATGAGTGCCTAAAGGTTAAATATATTACCTAATCAAAGGAAATCCACATAAGTGTTCATCCAAGTCATAAAAATAATGTTTCTACTACTGTGTTGTGAAAACCCTATAAAACTTTATTTTAATGAATATGTAATAATTTTATGTTCTAGATATGTTTTGGTTATAGGGTTTATGGTGAAATTTAGCTATGAGGAATAGAAATATGAATAAGTATTAAGAAATTCTATGTCTAAATATTTCCCATTTGAAGGGAGTGGAAATTTTTTAAAACCCAAATGCAACTTTGCACTTCCAAATTGTAATGTGCTAGTAAAGATCCCAAGTTCAAAATGGGGATATGAAGTGGAAAAGGAAAAATAATTTTCATGTTTGTTTTATAAATTACAATGTGTTCAAAATGCCATTGCCCACCACATATATGCCAAAAAAGGAGAATCCCCATGATTTTTTTAAAAAGCATATGTTAGTGTATTTTATCCTAGGCCCAGATGGACATCCCTATGGGGATTTTAAAATAAAAAAACCAAGGTGCATAAAAATTTCAAAACCCCACATGGAGGTCCACATGGGGGTTTTCATTATCCATGTGTAAAGCAACTAAAGGAAATGTAAAAGTCTCAAACCACTTACCATAGTCTTAATTATAAGCCCACATGGAAGTTCTAAGTCCCATACAAATATTTTAAGGGCCCACACTAAAATAAAATTCCATCCAGTGTGGAATCCAAATGATAGAAATTTTTCAACAAAATGCAACAAGAGGGAATGTTCATAGGGATTGCAATGATGGTATATAAATTTAGTTTGTAAATTGTAAGTTGTAAACAAATGTCCATCACCCACAAATCAACACAAGGAAGAAATTTAAAGGTTCCATAGTGGATGTTTTTATTGGAGATGCAAGTTTGCTTTGTAATTAAAAATTGTAATATACAAACTGACCTACCAAGTCCAAGTCAAAAAATATGTTTTGAAATTTCAAATTACAAAGGACATGCAAATTTGTGAAGCCTCACATAAAGTGCCAAGAAAGATAGTAGAAATTTAAGGTGGAATTAAAAATACAAAATGCTAACTTATAATTTGCAAAGTGTAGGTAGTAATTAAAATCTTGTGGCATTGAAAGGGGTGCCTTTATAAGTCAAAATATTGTAAAAATAGATATGTGTCATTGTTTTAGGTAGAAGTGACCTCATAATGATAAACAAATGATACAAAATGTTTCAAGTTGTGGAAAAATGTCTTTCTAGTATTGTCTTTGAATATTATTATTAAGGTATGAAAGGTTCCTATGTTTTTTTATTCCATTTGATACTTCTATCATTCAAATATTTATACAATTTTAATGATGTGTAATGTGTGTTCATATACTCATATATTACTACAGGTTTAACTGAAGATATGGAAAATGTGAGTGAATCAATGAGAATTATTATATACATATCCTCACCTGAAAAATAAAGAGAAATAGGCACCACAGCCATAATGGATTCTCAATCATTACTTATTCTAATATCTCAATACATAGGTGATCTATAAGGGGTTCTTTGCCTTCAAAAATTGGTTGATAATAATTAATATCATTGGTTAGCTTCCTAAAGATCTCATGTGTTGTTCAATCATCCATTGTCAAATTAGAGGGATGATTTCCTTTTGACAAGAGTGTCACAATTATCCTAGGGTTTCTTCACAATGTTGCTATATGGAATATTATATATCCTTCTTGGTTAAAGAGATTAACAAATACATTTTATAGTTCTAACATATCTACCATGACTATTGTTTCATAATAGGAAACTATATAATGTAGTCTATAAGCATCATTTAAAAGTTATTCAGAGTCCAACAAAGCTTGCACTGAGCACAATTGTAGTGTATATAATGGTGAGGGTAATAGATACCAAAAAATTGACATAGGAATCATGCACAGATTATATGGTGATGAGATTACTAAATTTAAGGAGAATATTATAATTTTTAGTTCTTAACTAAAAATCAAGCCTTTTACAAAAAAAATTGTGGAATCTTCAAAAATCTTAAGGAACACAACTATTTCAAATTCATTGTTAAAATTAGAAGACACTAGAACTACTTAACAAAATAAACTTATTTTATGGTTTTATCTTTTTGTGCCAGTTGTAACTACATAATATACAATGAGATTCAAAATCCTAAATTTTAGAGGAAATGATTCATAGTGATGTAAGTGTTTCTAATCAAGATTATGAGTCAGAAAATGTTATGGAATAAAATTATATAGTCATAATGAGTTTGAGGTTATTGATACACCCAAAGAACAATTTGTGATTAATTTCAAATGAAGAAATAAAATTCATGTTTATGAGGATCATACAAGGTTAGAAATTACTTAAGATAAAATATCAAGGTAGATTGGACATTTCCAATAGGAATACAACATGCATTTAAAATTTTTAAAATTACAAATTATAATATGCATTCCAATGTCTGAAACCCTCAGGTCAATACAAGGTCAAAGGCTTAAATATATGTGTAATTTAATCATACCTACAACATCAAAATGTAATCATAAAATTATAATTTATTAATATGAAGTAGACTTTTGTAATACAACCAACTTGCAAAGTTGCCCCTGGGATTAAAAATCCTGTCAAGGACAAAAAAGTAGAAAAGTACAAAAAGGCCAAAAATTCCATATAATGTAAAATAAATAAATATATACCAAATAACATTATTATTTTTTATACAAAAAAAAAAAAATTAATGGATATAGTCAAAGTAAAGAAAGGTAAAAATAAGAGTTAATTGTTGCTTCCAATATTTGACTAGTGCCAAAAGATCTTCGTGGATGAGGTTAATTGTTGTCAAGGTTTTTGAGGAAAAAATGGGCCATTGGAGTCATTTTTTTATTCAAATGGACATGGATCCCACACTAAGTCCATTAAAAATGGAGCTATATTATTTTATCATGATAAAGATAGAGGAATTGTTTTACATGCACAAGGACCATGACACCCATACACAAGCTTCTAGTTGGGTAAATGATTAGTTTGAAGGAAAAGCAAAGAAATTACACATGAAGACAAAGTTGGATTTGCTCTAAAAGAGAATATTATCCCTCAAGCTCAAGTGCAATGAACTTCTAGCAAGGTAGTTAAAAGTTTATTATCAAACTTCACCATGACATAGACAACTGCCTACCAAAATGGGTTCCTTGTAAATCATGAGCTTTCAAGTGTTGTCAAAGGGATATTTTAGATAAAGAATATTCTAGGAGTATTTTGGGTGAGAAATTTTTATAAGTAAAGAGGGCTTGTCCTCTTTATAAAGGTTGTTGGCTTTTTCATATTTTTGATGTGTTTTTTTATCTCTCTTTCTATGGTGATTGTATATTCATAGTCATTAGCAAGATCTTAGAGTATTCCATATATGTCTCCCCTATTTTAGAGGAAATCCATCATGTTTTTCACCATTGTTATACATTATAAACATTATGTACATTGACCTACTTTCAAGTTAATGAAAACATTTATGATTTTTGTTGTATCTTGCCAATGAAATGCAATGGTACATTCTTAATAAATTATTGATTGGGTATTTACTTTTGTGTCTATTAATGGCAGTAAATCTAGGCAAGGATATAGACTAAAATTCTTATGTACATTATGATTTGGGAATGTTTTGTTGATTGTATTTTAATGACATCCTAGTCTTATGGAGTTGATAGAGAATGTGCTTCAATATTCACTTGTAGTCTATGTTTTAGGTTTTCAAGGGTCACTTGAATGCTTGCATTGGATTTGCATCAATGAATACAAACCTTTCCTTATAGTTTCATTTACCTTGTTTATTGACCTTGCATATCCTAGAATGAATTGCAACATGGTTATTTGAGGATTTCCCTATGTTGAAATCAACCACCACTCTTTTATATATACCTAACCCATCCTACCCCTACAAGAAATACATAGTATTGAATATCCTTAGATTTATTTTCTCATAGATGCATAAGTATTAAAAATATGGAATGTGTCTATAATTGATCCTTAAATCTCAGTATTGTAATCTTCCATTTAGTCTTGAGTTACCAAAATTTTATTTAGAAATGAAGGTTGTAATCACTCTCTATCTATCTTTAGTAGCTTTTATCAGAGTATGTGTGATAACTCTTCCTAAGTGGACTATGTAGGTTTAGTTATGCTATGATCATAATTTTTTGTGTGCCAATAATTCCTTGGAGATTGAACTATATTATCCCTCCTTCTAACCAAGCTACCTCATAGGTCCTGTAACCTTTGTTTAGGTAGAGCCAAAAGTAGTAGGTAACTAACCATACCCTATTTAGTGTCTTCCAATCATTGTCTACATTCAATGCATCTATATGTTAATCCCTTTCCCAAATATAATGAAATAATTTAGGTTTATCGTTGATGTTTTCCATCTTTTCAAGTGTACAAGGCTGATTCTTATAGGTTTTCAACTATGAACCAAAATAAAATTGGCATCATTGTCAGGGACTGGTCCTTATTGAGGGCTCTTGCAGAGAGCTAATATTTATTCATGTTCTAAAGTTATCTATTTGAAGTCTTGTATTCTCATCACTGATTACAAGAAAGTATAATTTCATAATGTCTCATTATTTGTTTGTGATCTATTATATTCTAGAATATTTATTATAGTGGTGAATCCAATATTTTATGTTGTTTTAAGAAAGATTGGTTCCCATTTCAATTCTCTTAGTTTTTAGTGTTATCTTATTTGCTAAGATAGAAGGACTAAGATCCTATTTCAAAGGTGATTCATCAAATCACCTTGTCTCTAAATTAAGTGTTCATCATATAATAAGGAGACAAGTTTGGATGCCAATTGAAGGAAAAAATTTAGCAACCAAGGAGTGTCTAAACTGTTAAAATTATAGTACGCCTAAACTTATTTCTATTCAACTTCCTTTGGTTGAATATTATTACTATGCTCTTGATAAATCATAGCTTTATAGTCGTAAATACTACCTAGAACCTTCTAAACCATTGGAATCTCCTACTAGGTTTGATGCCCAAGTCCACCTCACATACCTCCTCATAGCCCTTTCCCATCTGATCTTGAGATCACAATAGAACTAATCATGATACATATGATTAGGATGAGAATGAACATCATGCATTCTTGATTTCCATAATTAAACCAATAAATTTTGATGAAATGGAGGGTTACCCTAATTAATTTTCAAATGAAGTAAGGAATCGACTCCCTAAGTTTCAATGGAATAATGTAGTGATCGGTGAGTAACATTTGAGTGATTTTCACATTACCATTGAATATTGTTAGGCTGAACATGAGGATGTTTGTATTAAATTATTTGTGCACACACTTGAAGAATATTCTCATGAATGGTTCAATTTTATTTCTCATGGATCATAGATTCTTAATGGGATGAAATGAAGAATGTTGTCAAAATATAGTATGGTGATACTATTGACCTGAGGTTCCTTCTTACTGAATTTAAAAACATAGATAAAAACCCTAATGAGTGTATGAAGGACCATAATACAAGGTTTAATAATACTAGGATGATAATGCCTAATAATATCAAGGTAAATGATACCACTTTATTGATTAAATACTATGATGTATTTAACAAGAAGGTTATGAATTATTTGAGAGATGAGGCTACCATGATTTTGAGGTTGGAAGTCAACATGGCCATCCAATTAAAAATAATATAAAGTTCATGTGTAAGCCTTAAAACAAAAGGACCTATGTAAAGTTGATCAATACTAAAAAATCTAAGTCCAATAAGACTACCAACCATGAGGAGACTATAAAAACCTTAGAAACTATTTTCAAGGAGATGTCATACAAATTGGCCAGAGCTAAGAAAGGGATCCCTCATTGACCTTGTAGTCAGGAGAGAATTCAAAATTAGAATCAAGTACAAAGGAGACCCTATTTCCATAATAGAGATAATGACAAAGAGAAGAGGCTTGATTGGGATGAAAGAAATGCTAGAAATTAGAACAAATGGGCTAGAAAGGAGGTTTTTGTATTTGTTGAATGCCAAGGTTTGTTAGAATTTAAAATGATTCTCATTCATTTTGGATCTCTATTGTACTCCATAACTATAGAAAAACTATCATAGACATTATGCACACAAGTAATTTCAAATAATAATCATGTACAGTAATCTTCATCTCTCATTATCGCCTTAAAATCAATAATACAATCATCATTATGTTTCTCTATCTCTTCTAGACATGGATAAGCAATAGGAGTGCCTACTAAATAGGTATAATAAGTTGGTTTCACAACATTGTTTGGTTGTTGTGACTCCCTCAAAATAGTGTGGATTACATAATTTGGTGAACACCAGATATTACGTGTGCACACAACAATCGAAAAAATAAAACAAAATCAAAATTTAAGCTTAACTCTTAAGTGAGTTTTAATTCTCACTCTAATACCCTCCTTTAATTTTAATGTAGGGATTAAAAAAAAAGAAAGCAAAGAGATTGAAGGGGTTTCGACAACAAGGCCTGAGTTGTTACTCATGTACAAATAATAGTTAAATATAAAGTATCCCTATGATAACTAATCCATACTACCAAAGTACATGGATTTCAAGTCATTGTAACCATCAAATAAAATCGAAACTATCACTCTATATTGGGCTCACTCTATACAAACACTGATCACCAAACTTGGGAAAAAGAGTCACCAAAGATGAAATATATCACCATAGCCACCCAAAAACTAGTAACAATAGCTAAAGTTAAGATATAAAAAAACATATATTGTAAGGTATCCCAAGAAAGAAAATGGCTCAATACTCAAACATTATGATGAATTGGTGCATTGGATGGAATGAAGGCCATCAAATCAAAATGTACTTGGTGGACATGAAATTCTCAATGGAACTCAAATCTATATGAGTGGTCTGGATCCACTACTCAAACATAAAAAATAAATGACACTAGAATTCACCATAATAGCTCTTATGAAAATAGATTTTTAGAGGTGTCAATAACATAAAATGGTTCACCAATTTAATTTGGTCTACTCAGAATATGTAGTGAACCAAGGGTTACAAGTGAACATGACAACCAAAGAAGTAAGATTTGCATCATACCCCACATACTACTAACTAGATGGAGTGATGAAAAAAAATATGTATGAGTGGAATCAATCCACTACTCAAACACTAATACACTGACACTATATTCACTAGAATAAATACTCTTCAAAAGGATATCAAGTTCCATAAAAAATTTGAAGGAGACTGTCAATTGTAATAAAAGTGTCGAGGATACAAAACAAATATCTCTCAAGAAAATTACCCTAGTGGTGATGGGATATTCATCAAATTAAGAGTAAGTTCTCAACATGGATCATAAAAACATGAATAAAAATACTCCATGACCCTCAGTGTTAATACAAATAAATATCCCATCCAACAAAAAACACTAGATGATGCGTAAAACCTAAGATACAATAAGTTTATCAAAGATGCCATCAAGAACAAGAGTGTTACTCCAAAAATAATGGAGTGGTGTGAGACACAAAACCGTACTCAAGAATATACGAGATTAGGCTCTACCAAAATTGCTTCTCTAAGTATAAAAGTGGCACAAAAAATACAATTCACCCTAAAAAATCAGACATTAAACTTTTTTAATAATGCATCCTTAAGTGTAATGATAAGAAAAATACTATGGGCCAAGAGGGTAGAAGCACAATTATAATAACCTCTAAAAAAATGAAGGTAAGGAGGATCAAGAACAAGTTTTTTTATCTATGAGGGGGTCTAACCTTCTGCTAAACTATACCTCACCCTTCATTCTTTTACACATGAGAATGAAATAGTGATATTTGAGCAACAAAAGTGGCTTCAAAAATGGCCTCCAAAATTATTTTTGCACCACATAAACAATAATACCCCCACAAATAAATTTCACCACTTAATAATAAGCCCCACTATTAATACAAACCCCTCATTAATATGTTCCCCATCTCTAATAAAATCACCATTTAAAAAGAAAACTCATATTAAAAATTGTGAAAAAAGATAATAAAATGTGGGTTTTAACCACAAAATGTCTCTAACTTTCAAATTTTAACTAAACTTAAGTAGTCAATTCAGTTTAAACAAAAATTCAAACATGTGCTTGCACAAATATCTATCTATGTTCAAACTTTCAGCCCCTTTGTAAATATAACTACATACCTTAGTATTTGAATGGGTATTGATTGATCCATGATGAGGATAACAAGGTTAAATCATTGGTTGGATAATGGTTTAATAGGCCAAGTAGTATGACATGAAGACTAAGGAAGTTTGGTTAGGCATCGAGCACTAAAAAACAACTTTGATAAGGAGCTTGAGAGAAGAACCAATTGCAAGAATCATGTAAGTATTACAAAGATACTTTAGCTCACTGGAAGATAGAAGGTTTCATCCAGATACAAACATCAATGTAGAGACCATAAAAATTCAAGCATCTTAATAGTAGTGGATGTAGATCTATTTGACAGGTTGAGAAAGGCAAAGGAGGAGTGACTAAGTAGATCACCAAATGGCTAGAACTATGATCGATGAGTACATACTGTAAAATAGGATTAGGAATTGTTAATGGAGGGAGGAAAATGGTTCAAAGACAATCATGTGGTCCATCACATTTCCATCACCACACGTTCAAATCTTATAACATAAATCCCCACCCTCAAAATGTGATCCCAAATCTTACACAACACCATTACAGACTGATGAAACCCATATAGTACAACCTATACTGTAGATGTCAAATGTTAATCAAACCCATCAAACCAAGGGTTTAGGTTGTTTAATGGTGGTTAAACAACATGTATAATGTGGTTTTTAAACTTTAAAATGATGATTGGAAGTTTTATGCCATGTCTCCACCTATGAAGAATATAGTAAGTCCATAAATATATAGACTTAGTGAAATAATACTAGATGATGGTTTTCATATCTGAGTAGATATTTATAGCATACCTGTGTGGTGGAAAATCAAGAGAAGACCAAGAAGTAATGCCAAAGGAATGAATTATCTCTATGTATACTAGGATACCATGTAGAGTCTGAAACAACTAAGCTCAAATCACATCTATTAGTGAGTCCAAATAATACAAAACCCACCCAAAACAAGGGTATGACCTGTGCATAGAAGAGTATGGCCTAATTTTATGCAAATGGGTTGAGTAATAGCTACAAAAAGAGTTATGATACCATGTCAAAATTGAGAATGATTCTCATTCATCATGGGCCTCTCTTGGACTCCATTACCACATAAAAACTATCACATACATTATGAACACAAATAATTTTAGACAATAATCTCTATCTCTCATTATTATGTTGAAATCAATAATAGAATCATATGTATGTTTCATTCTCTCTACTAGACATGGATAAGCATTAGGAGTGCCTATTAAATAGGCATAATAAGTTAGTTTTTAAATATTACTTGGTTGTTGTGATCCCTTCAAAATAGTGTGGATTTCATAATTTAGTGTACACCAGATATTGTATGTGGACACAAAAATCCAATAAATAAAACAAACTCCTAATTTAAGCTTAACTACTAAGTGAGTTTTAACACTCACTCTAATAAGGTTAATGGTGTATATTGTGATATTGACATTTATATGTGTGACACGTTCTTCCTCCCCCATCCTCTTTTTGATATTGCTCAAAGAATTGATGAAGATGTAGAAGAAATAGAGTTTGCATCTAAAACTGATGAGATTTTGATGTTTGATTTTCAAATATCTAAAAATCAAATGTCTAACTCCACATAATTTATGAGTGCTACTATCATTGATCAATTTTGGAGTGCAGTAGAAAAGGTACATGTCCCAAATCTTGAGTTTGTTTGTGATGTAAACTTGAGACAAAAATATGAGTTACCCAATCATGATTTCAAATGTTTAAGATATAGGATGATTAAAAGGTATTATGAGGGAATTCCTTCAGTTAAGTACATGCAACTATTAATTAATGTAGTAGTTACCCAATAGAAAGAGAATTGTCTTAGAAGTAACCAACAAAGTGATTCTCCTCAAGATATTACCCCTAAAGATCTAAGGGTAGGGGGTAAACATAAGGAAGTTAAGAAAAATAAATAAGTCCCTAGTTTTTCCAAATAAGCACTTACTTCCCAATTTTTCAAACAAAGAGGTAATCTAACTAATAATAGAGAACCTCTATTATTGAGTATAACTAAGGGTACAAATGATATAAAAAAAATACATCATTGAAAAATGTTATTAGGAATGCTAGTTCATCCCATCCTACTCCACTTCTAAATTTAGATGAATGTATTCCTATTGAAGGTGTCATCACCCTTTCTCAAAATACTCCCATTCCTTAGTAAAATATGTGTGATATGGCCCAAGTATTGAGTCAATTAAAAACCACTGTCTCACTTATTGATCTACTAAGAATAATAAAACATAGAAGGAAGGAATTTGAGTATTTTGAATTTAGTTAGAATGCAATTGCCAATGAGATTACTTCATCCTAAATACTCTTGAATGATAATCAGGAGTTAGATGAGGTTATTGAAACACTCCTAGAGGTTTCTTTGGGTACTAAATTAATAGAGACTCAATTGGATGTTGACCACTTTTACACTACCCTAATAGTTAATGGTTTATTTATTAAAAACTATATGTTTGATTATAGATCCTCTTACAATGTGATGCCCCTTGGGCCCTTAATGATCTTGGAGTAAAAATAACATCTAGATTTGGAAATTTTTATGACATGTAATTAAGATAGGTTAGATCTTTTAGACACATTAAAGGATTGGTATTAAAATTGCTAGTACATCTAGGTAAGTTTCTGAATATTGATGTCATGATTATGGATTGTCCTCCCAAGTGGGGGATATTATTGTCAATAATATTGGCTACTAGCATGGGTGGTAGTGTGTAGATGGGTCTTTATTATTCCACCATTCATTTGGAGGGTAACATGGTGAGACTTCATAAAGATCCCAAGATGTTACATGTAGTTAAAGATCTAAAATGTGCTCTAAATGAGGCTTTGTACACTAATTTAGAGCTAGGTAACTTTGGTATAAATGTAGACTTCATTAAATAAGATGTTGTTATTGATGAAAGGTTTGACAAGGGAAGTGATGATGTTTAGATAATGTCTTTTGACAGGGCTTTCTCCAATCTTGGAAATGGTTTTGGGGTTGTCTTTTACCCCCCCAATAAGAAAACTTTCAAGTTTTCTTTAAATCTCTCCTTTGAGTGCACGAACAACATTATATAATATGAAGCACTTGTGGTTGGTATAAGAATTGCCCAGAAACATGGAATTATAAGTCTAATTGTAAAGGGTGATTTTGAGTTATTGGTTATGTAGGTCAAAAACATTTATGCCACCATAAACAAAAGGTGAAATAATATAGAAATGTTGTATGGTATTTGATATAATTATTTGACACTTCCAATATTTGTTATCATGGTATAAGTTTTAATTAGGAAGCTAATAGATTTTTAGGGTTAGCTAATCAATTTGAGAGTGAGAATATGAACCCTCACTATTAGTATCAAGTGGAGGTACTTGTTAGACCTTCATTCCTAGATAACATTCATCATTGGTAGGTTTTTGATGATGGTGATCAGATTAAAAGGTTTCTCAATTGTGAAGTGGAATTTCAATATTAGATTATAGACTTGGAATCCATGGTTTAGACTTGTGATGGGAAATAAATATTATTTGGCAAAGACATCATTTAGATAAAGTCAAATACCATCCTAGGGGATTGGTGAGTTTAGAGGCATCTTTTGATGCAACAGACCGAATTAAAACTAGAGATCTTACTATCTCAAAATATGTAATAGAATGTAGTTTGGGATAAAAAAATTGAATAAAGGCTTAGTTGGGTACTCACTTACGTGAAAATGAGGAACAAGATTACATATAGTTACTAAAAAAGTATTAGGGTTGCTTGGCTTGGTATTATTCTAAATTGAAAGCATATAAAGAGTATTTGTTTCGACATGTCATCTAATTATAGCCTAACATCAAGCCTTTCAAGAAAAATTAGAGGCTTATTACCCCATCCTAGCCATTAAGATGTGGGAATAGTTTAATAGACTAAGGGATGGTGGGATTATTCAGCCCATAAGGTATTCATTGTAGGTGGAAAACTTAGTTCATGTAAGAAAGAAAAATGGTAATCTAGTTATGTGTGGATTTTTTAAATGAGAATAAATATTCTCTGAAGGATAATTATCCCCTACTTAATATGGATAATCTATCATATATTGTTCTAGGATTAGAGATATCAACATTAGGTAGTTTCTCAGGGTATAACCAGGTTGTGGTAAAAGAATCCAAGAGACCCAAGATTGCATTTATAATGCCTTGGGGAACTTATGTCTATATGAGGATGGCTTTTAGGTTAATGAATGTTGATGTAAATTTTCATGAGATATGGATGTTAATTTTGTAAGGGTAATTGATAAATTTATTTCTTTGTATCAGGATGACATTACAGTGTACTCCAAAAAGAGAAAAAAGAATTTGTAACATCTAGATGAAGTGTTCCTTAGGTGAAGGGAATTTGGTATTTCTCTTTAATCCAAAAAAATGTCACTTCAAAGTGAAAAAGGCCAAGTTTTTGGGACATATAGCGTCTAAATTTTTTGTCATGATTGACCCAAAAAGAGTTGAATCCATTGAAAAAGTACCTATCCCATAATGCATGAAGGGAGTCCAGTCCTTCTTTAGACAAATCAATTTCATCAAAAGTTTTGTGTCTAATATTGTAGAGATCACTTTGCCTATTACTTCCATATTAAATAAATACAAAACCATCAATTGGGAAGAGAATGATGTGTAATATTTCAATGACATCAAGGAAGCCTTTAAGTTTGCCCCTATCTTGGCTAGTCTTGATTACACTAGGGAGTTTCAAATATTCTCTTTTTTATCCCAAAGTACTATAGTTGTTTACCTGTTACAAAATAAAAATGATGGTCATCAACAAACCATAGTTTTATTTAGTAAATCTATGTAGGTATTTGAATTGAACTATAATATCATAGAAAAAATAGCCTTTTCCCTCTTGAAAGTTGTTACAATGTTCAAACCTTACATTTTGAGTTAAAATATTGTTACATATGTCCTACATACAATGGTTAGAGAAATCTTGACTAAAATTGAGGTATCAAATAAGAGGTATAGGTGGATCAACAAGTTATAAGAGTAGGACATCAAGATCTAAACCACCAAGTTAGTACATGGATGGGTTTAGCCAGGATTATGGTTGAGACCAATTTTCAAGCTATTGAGGTAAACATTATTATTTTGAATATTGATGACTATTTGACTCACATTAGCATATCACCATGGTATAAGGACATTTTTTTATTGCTTGAAAATTTTGAATTGTCCCCTTGACTTGGATAAGAACAAAATGAGAACTCTTAAGCTTGTATCCCAAAAGTATCTCTTGACTGAAAATGGACTGACATGGAAGAATATAGATGAATTTATCCTAAGATGCCTGGTATAGAAAAAAACTACCAATTTAATCGAATAATTTCACAATGTATTATGTGGTCGTCAATTTGCACATTAATTCTCAACTCATTAAATTTTGAGAGATGGTTATTGGTGGCAATCACTATTCAAGAATGCTGGATAGAAAGTAAGAAAATGTGAGAAATGTCAACGCTTTATTGGAAGGTTGATATC
The DNA here is from genome assembly GCA_037957365.1 of Torreya grandis. Taxonomy (NCBI): domain Eukaryota; kingdom Viridiplantae; phylum Streptophyta; class Pinopsida; order Cupressales; family Taxaceae; genus Torreya; species Torreya grandis. Next base: position 475,324 of record JARHVA010002637.1, read on the forward strand.
TTTTGGTTCTCTTCCCTTACAACATATAATGATTGAAGGCCCATTTAGAAAATTGGTAATGGATTTCATTAGGGAGACCCCTAATACAACAAGTATTGGACATAGGTGGATTCTTGTTACAACTAGTTACTTCACAAAATGGATTGAATCAGTGCTTACAAAGTAGGCCACATACTAGGTGATTATGGACTTTATATTAAATCACATTATTTGTAGATTTAGTGTGTCTATGATGGTAATTGCTAACAATGCCATGATTTTCAAAGCTAAGACTTTGGTAGCATTGTGTAAATAATATGAGATCACCTTAACTTACATTTATAATTATAACCCTTAGGATAATGGGCAAGTAAAATCCAATAATTATAACTTGGTCAAAATAATTACAAGAACTTTGGAAGCTAACAAGAAGAAGTGGGGTGAATAGCTGAAGTTTACCTTGTGGGCTTATAGGATCACACATAAAAGAGCCATAGGTAGAATCCTTTTGAGCTTGTTTATGGATCCCAAGATATTTTACCTATGAACCTATAGTTTCCAACCTATCAACTCATGTAAAATCTAGAAGAAGATGGTGAAATTAACCACTCTAAAAGTAGAATGAACTAGATTGTTCATCTTGATAAAACTAGATAAAAACCTCATGAAAGACACAAAGTTTAATGAAAGACTCAAAAATATATTTGATAAGAATTTTGTTCTAATAAATTTTCAAATAGGTGATTTGGTTCTACTTTGGGATAATAGACATTAGGAGAAAGGTAAACATGGAAAATTTGATGCCTTGTAGATTGGCCCTTATTCTATTGAATGAAAAATTGGGGAACACACATTATTCTTAAGAGACCTGGATGGTGAGCTACTATAACTATTAATTAATGGTAGACATTTGAAACACTTCCTTGACTAAGTCCATGTTTGTGTATAGTAATGCATATGTATAGTTTTGTTATTTTATTGCCTTTTTGCATTAGGATTTGTTTGTATAGTTACTTTTATTATTTTTCATTGTGTATTCATTCTCATATCCTCATAATCTAGTTTTTAGTCTACCCTTGTTTTATTAGGTCTTTAATGGTGATTTTTATGAAATTGTTGAAATTTTGACTCTGTGGCCAAAGAGATTTGCACTTTGTCTTATTTTATGGGGTTATTTACATAGTCAAAAGGGGTGGACATCCTCAAGAAAGATACATTATTAGTGTAAAAATATAAAACAAACAATTTTTACTTTGTTTCAAAAAAAAAAAGAGTTCTTGAAGGTTTAAATTATTACCCCTCAAAGGAAATCCCTTGAAGTGTTCATCTAAGTCATAAAAATCATGTTTCTACAACCATGTTGTGGAAAACATTAAAAACATGGTTTAATTAATATTTAAAGATTTCATGTTTTAGGTATATTTTTGTTGTAGGGTTTATTATGAAATTAAGTTGGGAGCAATAGGGATATGACTAAGTATTAATAAATTCTATGTCTAAATATTTCCTATTTCAAGAGAGTGATAAATTTCTTTAATCCAACTAAAACTTTACAATTTTAAATTACAATGTGCAAGTAAACCTCCAAAGTCTATGATAGAGTTATGAAGTGTAAAATAAATAACAATTTGCAATTTTTTTTGTAAATTTGAATATGTATTTAAGACCCCATCTCCCTCCATGTACATGCCAAAACTGGATAAGCCCCATAGAAATGTTTTAAAAAACTATGTTAGTTCTTTTATCCTACACCCATGTGGAGATCCCACTAGAGATTTAAGAAGGGAAAATGAAGGTGCACAAATTTTTCAAAAACCAACATGAAATTCCACATAGGGGTTTTCATTGTCCATGTGGAAAGAAACTAAGGGCCATGTAAAAGTGTCAAAACCCATACCATAGTTTTAAGTCACAACCCACATGGAAGTTCTAAAGCTCATGTAAATATTTTAAGTGCCCACACCAAAATAAAATTGTAACCTACATGAGTCAAAAAAATTGAGAGTTATTAAGAAAATGCAAAAATTGGGAATATTCATGGGGATTGTAATGATGGTTTGCAACTTAAGTTTGAAAATTTCAATTCGCAATCAAATGCCCACCACCTAGTGATCAATGTAAGGAAGAAAGTAAAATGATCCATGGTGGAAATTTTTAGTTGAGATGCAAGTTTGTTTTGAAACTATAGATTGTGATAAGAAAACTAAGTTCCCAAATCCATGGTGGAGATATGAAGTGGAGAAGCAAAGTCAAAACACAAGCTTTGAAATTACAAATTGTAAAGGGGATGTGAAAGTCTAAATCCTAGCACAAATTGACAAGAAAGATAGTAGATTTATTAAGTGAAAGTACAAATCCAAAACACAAAAATCAAACTTGTAATTTTTAAAAGTGTATTAAGGTTATATAGCCTACAACATTGAAAGGTGAGCCTATAGAAGTTGAAATCTTAACATAATGGATACATGTGTCATTGTTTTCAATAGACATGACTTGAAAATGATAAGGAAATGATGCCAAATGTTTCAAGTTATTGAAAAATGTCTTTCCAACATGGTCTTCAATGATTATCAGTAAGGCATGAATGATTCTTGTGTTTTTTTATTTTACTTGATACTTTTATCAACAAAAGAGTTATGAAATCAAAAGGATGTGGAAAGGGTATTCATATGGTCAAAGATTACTGTAAGTTTAACTAATAATATGGAAAATGCAAGTGAATCATTGAGAAATCTTATCCACATATCCTCACCTATAAAAAAAAGAGAAAGAGGCACTATAGCCACCAATTGATTCCCAATCTCTACCTATTCTAGTATCTTAATCCATAGGCAATTTATGAGGGGTTCCTTACCTTGGATAGCTAGTTGATAATAATGTATAGCCCTAAATATCCTCTTCATGATTTGAAGTGTTGTTCAATCATCTAGTGTCAAATCAAAAAGATGAATTCATTTTGTCAAGAGTGCCAATATTGTCTTAGGGTTTCTATTCATTACTACTATGTGAATCATTGTATATCCTATTCAATTCATGAGATTGACATCTACATTTTTAATTTCCAACATCTTTGTTGTGACCTTTGCATCATAATAGGTTGTTGCATAGTGAAGGGCAGAAACATCATTCAATAGTTTTTCACAGTCCAATGAAGCTTGCATGAAGCACAATTATAGTGTGTATAATAGTGATGGTAATAGACACCAATAAATTAGCATCATAAGAATTCATATAGTAGATGTGGATGAGATTACTCACATGAAGGAGAATCTTCTTATTTCGTTTATTAACCTAAAAATCAAGCCTTCCACAAGAAAATCTATGGTGTCTCCAAAAATCTTAAGGAACATAACTATTTCAAATTCATTGTTAAAATAAGAATCCTCTAGAACTACTCAACAAAAAAAAATTTACTATATGGTCTCATCTCTTTACACTAGTTAAAACTACATACAATACCATGAGATCCATAACCCTAAAGTTTAGAAGAAATGAAACATAGTGATGAAAATGTTTCTAAACAAAATTTTGAGTCAATAAATGATATGGAAGAGGATTAATATAGTCCTAATGAGTTTGAGGTTATTGACATAACCAAAGAATAATTTATGATTGATTTCAAATGAAGAAAGAACATTCATGGATCTGAGGATCATACAAGGTGAGAAGTTCTTCAAAGATAAAAGCTCAAGGTGTAGTGGACATTTCCAGTTAGAATGCAACATGTATTTTCAAATTTAAAAATTACAAATTATAATATGAATTATAAGGTCTAAATCCACATTATAACACAAGGTCAAATGCTCAAGTCTATGAGGATTCTAAGTAGATCTATAACATCAAAATACAATTGTAAAATTATAATTTACAAATGTGTAGCAGACTTCAAAAATCCCACCAACTTGTAAAGTTGCACATGGGGTCCAAAATCTTAACAAGGCCAACAATTTGAAAAGTTTTAAAAGGTCATAAAATCCTGAATCAGGTAAAATAAAGTGAAACATGCTACATATCATTATTAGGTTTGGTGGCAAAAAATAAAAAGTGAAAAAGTAAAGTCAAAAGTAAGAAAAGGTAAAAACCAGAGTTAAGTGCCATTTCTAATATTTGACTAATGCAAAATGAGCTTCATGGATGACGTTAATTGATGTTGGGGGTTTTGAGGGAAAAATGGTCTAGCGGAGGAATTTTTTGATTCAAAAAATGATGGATCCCACATTACCTCCATTACAAATAGACAAATCTAATGTTATCATGACAAAGCTAGAGACATTATTTGATGTACACAAAGAGGAGGGAGCCATACACAACCTTATAGTTGTTAAAATGATTAATTTTAAGGAAAATAAAATAAGTTACACATGAAGACAAAGTTTTTTTTTTATCAAAGAGAATACTCTCCCTCAATCTCAAGTGCAATGATCTTTCAGCTAGGCAAATAAAATTTGTTATCAAACTGCATCATGACATGGATAACTACCTACTAGAATGATTTCCTTGAAAAGCATGAGCTTATAGGCATGATCAAAGGCATCTTCAAAATATATCATATTCTCAAAATATTTTGGGTGAGAAATTTTTGTAATTAAAGAGGGATTTTCCTCTTTATAGAGGTTGTTAGATTTTTAGGGATTCTTGTTGTATGTTTTGTCTCTCTTACTAAGGTCATTGCAATTGTATAGTCATTAGAAAACTTTG
>JARHVA010002637.1:485000-505000 GCA_037957365.1 Torreya grandis
TAAAGACTCATAGTATCTGAAAAGTGTGAATTTATGACTCGTGTTCCTTTTTGTTCCTTTTTTCCTTTGGAATCAATGCATAACATGTAGATCAAAATTTCAAATATGACACACTGAAAGGAGATGGCCAGATTAGACTTAATATGGAGTCTTTATCTGTATGCATATTGATGATTACTTACTATAGAGGCATATTATTTTTTTAGTTATTTATTTTTATAAGTGTAGATTTACCCCATTGAATAATAATAATTCTTAAACCATATTCATTGAAATTTAGTTCATCTAGTGAAAAAATTCATTCTACTATGGAGTTTAAGGTACTATGAGATGGTTCTTGATTATGTTCTACTTGAGATAGGTTTCAAACACCTTTCAAGTGGAATCAAAACCAATGTTAGTCTTGATTTTGATAATGCATGATTAGGCTTTGTTTTCAACCATAGTTCAATTTTTTTGGAACCTTTTTAAGTCTTATGATTTATTATTCAAAAAGTATATCCATATCATCTTGTTTTAGTGATAAATGAAAAAAATTATGTATTTATAACAATTAGTTAATAGGATTATAAGATAACATAAATTAGAGTGAGCTAGATTCATTGTTTTTTTGGATTTCCACACTATATTTGGAAATGGTTCTCTTTCATGTTTGTCCAAAATTTAGGATTCATATTTTATAATTTTTTTGGGCAGAGTCATAAAGACTACGACACCCTTTTTTTTATATTTTATGAATATGTTTTCATAGTGCATGATACCAGGTATGGAATTCTATAGATAATATCTATAATTACTTCATTTTTAAGATGGGAATAATTCCTTGGCAATGAATTCTCACTATTCACTAGAAGTAATTTCTATTTGTCATAAACAGTCAAAAATAACTTTGTTATCACATTTTGTTGTGACTTTCAACTCTTGATAACTAGATATAATGGAGTGGCATTGTTTTCAAATTATCCCAAGAGAGAAAAAAATCAATTTATCACGATATAATAAATTATGGAAAATTAAGTCTAGAAGTCCATGTGACCTGAGTAAGATTGCACCCTTGATTTGAGGTTGTACACTTATTTTATTTTAAAAATACACTAGACCATAAATTTATTCATTAAAATCCTCAGATAAATTACTTCATAAATTAATATTTTTCATTACACTTTTGTCTGAAACCCAAACATTATCTTGGGATGAATTCTATTAAAGGCATTTTGGACTTCATCATAGGTGAAAATTATGCATTCACAAGAAAATTGATCTTTATTAGGTTTAAAGAAAATTATTATTATCATTTTATGGTTTACCTTTTATGTAGGATTCACTTTTATCCTACGATGTCCTACATACGTGAATTTGATGACTCCATTTTCTATCAGAACATTCATAACATAGGTGTTGTTTGTCATTATACAATTCTTAATGTTGGTTATTGTCTTTAACATATTTTCCTCATTTACTTTTTTTCTACCCCTTGACCTTTTTATTTCCTTTACTCTTGAAATAATTTACGTTTTTATTTACATAAATTTTGATTTTCTAGTGGAATTATTTTTTCTTCCTAAGGGTTTTTCATTTTGGCCATTTTCTCATCTATTGATCAAAGGTGAGAGTATTCAATATATTAGTTTCTTAAAATGATTCCCAATAGGTTGAATGAGTAATAATAAAATATCTTATGAAAGTGGTTATATATACATCAAATTTTATTTTGAATACATTAAAATCATTCTTAATTTCACAAATTTTATAAGCCAAATTCATTCCATCCCCATTTTTCAACTCTAGATTGAATAGTTTCAAATATAACTATTCAAAATACAATTGTGAGTGGGAATCATACATTTCCTTATATTTATGAAAATATTCATTTTGAATAATAGACCATTTAATGTGGTGAAAAATAGTTATATCAATTAAGTCCTACATTAAGGTCAATGCTTTAGTTTTTTTCTACTTTCATTATGGTCTAAATGTTACATGTTTTAGGTTATCAAGTTGATCATTTCTATCACAAATGTTGAGCCACATGTCATTTAGGATTAGTGTGTTCTCCACCTATGTAGACATTTCTAACTAGGTTTATTTATTATTTAGGGTTATTAAAATAATAATTTTGATATAATGGATGGATGTATACCAAACCCTTTATCAAGTAAGGCCTACATAAATATAATAATTTTGATATAATAGTTTTGATATTTATCAAGTAAGGGCTACATTAAGGCCAATGATTTAGAGATTTTATACTTTCATAATGGCCTAAATGTTACATGTTTAAAGTTAGTGAGATGGTCATCTATGTCATAAATGTTGAACCACATGTCATTTAGGATTAATGTGTTCTCTACCTATCTAGACATTTATAAATAGGTTTATTTATTAGTTAGGGTTGTTCCAATAACACTTTTGACATAATGCATGTGCCCTTTTCTATATAGCACCTGTATAATATACCATACCTCTCTATATGTTCACCCTTCCTATATTCATGTTAGTAGATGGAAGAATAACATCTTTTTTTATATGCTTGGTAGTACATGAAAGAGATGTTAAATCATGTGAGATAAAAATGATACATGGTACCTAGGTACTACATGAAAAATATTTTCTTTATCTATGATACCCAATTTACAATAAGTGCTTATATGTCAGTGTGATAACTCTATATAATTATATTCATATTATTCATTTTGAGGTACTATGTGTAATGGTATTCACAAATGGGTAATGTAGGGAATTATAAAATAAGTTTTTCTTTACCTATCCCAAGTGGTTTATAGGGAAAAATCCATAGACCCCATTGTTTTAGATATTTTATACTATAGTTGTAGTATTTCGATCATAATGAATTGAATATTAAACAATAATCATAAGCACTATTCATACCATATTTTTTCAATTGGTTACATTTTCCATAATTTGACTTGTTTTTAAAAATTAGCTCATTTAATAAAATTGATTTAATTTGGTTTATAGTTGGACACATTTCTTTAATAACTCAAAACATAACATAAAAGGATAATTTATAACTTATTAGAATTTTATGCTTCTATTTGAATTGAAAAGAATAATTAAATTAAATTAAATTTATTTACTCTTTGGCACCAAGTGGAATTTATTTTACTAAATTTCATGGAGTTTTCCATAAAACCCAAACACTTCTATGAAAAAATAATAAGGCTTAAAGGTTTTAACACACTAATTGAATACTTAAATATGCCAAAATTTATTTGGAGTATATTTTTTAATTTCCAAAAAACCTTTGGTTGAGTATCAAAAACATCCAATATACCTTATGAAGTGTCCAAACACAGGTTTGAAAAATATTAAAACCACCACCACTAATGTCATATATAGTCTTTGATTGTATGCAAAATGTCATAAGGAGCTCCAATAAACCAAATATGAATTTATATGATTCGATATAGCTCAATACATCAAACCAATTCCCTAAATTAACTTTTCAATCATTTGTGATTATGATAAAAAAAAGTTACTAAAACACATTTAATAGACCAAAACCTAGTCAAATGACAAAAAACCTAGGTCTTAAAATAGTTAAATTGGAACATGAAAATGTGATAAAAATATAGAAATATAGTCTATATAATAGGTATGAAGCCAAAGATTAGACAAAAATGACTAAAAAATATTGATAATTATTACATGGGTTCATAATATTAATTTATCCTTACTATGAAATCATATGGAATAAAACATGTACTATATTTGTTGAGAGGCCTCATGAAACACATGTAACAAAAGTTTGGGCATATAAATATATAATTTAATTTAAAAAAATATTAGTGAAGGCATAATGGAGAAAATAAATTAAATAATAAATCCTTGGTTTTGATACCAATGTCAGGACATGATGCATGATGAGATTTGGTGCAAATTGAAATATTTCAAATTACATTAATGAAGAAAGAAAGATAACATTATAAAATAATAATAATCTGACTATTCTTTTCATATTCTAAGTTATCTCTTCATCTACCTAATTTAGATATATCATTTAGCTCTTAAAATAGAGTAATATAGCTGTGAGAAATATTTAAACACACTTAGCTCATGACCTATTATAGGGCCTTTTAACAAATTCCTTCACTCAATGTGTAATGACTCACTCTTTAAAGCAACCTAAATCAGTCCAAAGTTTTCCTATTTATATCCCTTTACAACCTAAGTTTGCTAACAAATTTAATCGTACTTTCAAGTTCTTACTTTTCTCCTCTAGGATAACAGTTCCCTAATGGGACAATAACTCACCCCACTATTATCCACTCTCATCAATAGTTTCATCCCACTAGTTACCTTTTTTCCAAAATTAAAAAGGTTATATATTGTTCATATTCTAATTTTAATAATTCCCATAGGAAGAAATTGTAATAATACCATGATAAAAACACATCTAAAACCATTTTTCACATAATAGGCTTTCACACTAAAAAGCAACAGAATTATAATTACACATTGAGACAAAAATCCCTAATTTTACCAATTTTGATTACATACATCCCTAGTAGCCCTAAACTAAAGTCTAAATCCATTTCCAAGGTCAAAAATTCATATTTCAAGTAACTAATCACACTATTATAACACTAAAATCCAATATTTTTCACCAATTTCACATACACCATTGTAGTTTGGGTGAACTACATGTAGTTTGATCCTTCTTAGTAGTATTGGCATGTAGGCAGAGCTCAAAAAAGGGTATTTTAGGTTAATCACAAATTCAACTACTAAATCCATTTCACTCTATGATTGTCTTTGTGTCTTATTATCTATTAAGGTATATTTAAAAGTAAAAAAAGAGTTAAATAGTGGTCACCAAATCATATATGAATCTCCCACATAGTTTTTATAGTAAAGAAGTGAAGTCACATAGAACCTAGAAATCTTAAAGCCATGTTCTTCATTGAATAACTTTGACCTATTCACACAATATCATCCCACACTATTGTATATTTGAATCATTATTATCTTATAACACTTTCATTATTTGTTCCATGTTTGTACTCAATCAACCTATGTTAGAATCAACCATCTTAGATTTCCATCCAAGTTTATATTTCACTCATTTTCCATATTCAGTATATTTATATATTAGTAAGCTTAAAATCATATTGTATCATTTATTGCATATCTATAGCAGTATGATTTTACATAAAAATATATTTTGTTATATTTAAGTAATTAATTTCCTTACTTTTACCAAAATTATGATCAAACATATTGGTGAACACATCTATTGATCAAATGTTGAAAAACCATAATAAAAAATGTTTCTAGGTTTTCTATCCTTATTATTATTGTCTTGTTATTTCCCTAATATTTTTATATATGATAAAATATTTAATAACATCAATATTTCAGTCCTTTTGGTAATCTTATATGAAATCTTAGATAGTTACCTCTACTTTTTTTAGATAATTTGATAGAATAAGTAGTACTTTAATTGACCATATTCAAATCCATTTTTTATAAACTACATAACATGGACAATAATAAGGATACATAAAAACCTTGGGTTTCTAAGCTATTTATTTATATTGTAAGGATTTTGGATTCACAAAATGTCATAAATCATGTTGATGATAATTGTGGACTAGACACATATAATGATATTTGATGAGGTACTATACTAGAATGCAAAGTATTTTGAGCATAAATTATAATAATTGGTCACTTTTTCATGTTTACCCTTGTGACTCTAGAATTCCTAATTAATAGATGCATAATTACAATCTAATATAGAAGAAAATACAATGTTATGTAAACAAAAGAATCATCAATACATATGTCAGTAATTGTACTAATAAGATAAAGGAACATGTGCTTATTTTTCATGATTACACCTCATTCGATGGATTACATTTCATTTGTCCATAGTATGTATATATCTTATTATCTTTATAAACAAGTGAAAAGATGTATTTTTTTCATTTTAACATATCAAAATCACATGCTATGAAGAATGAAAAAGCAATACAAGTAACAATTATTCCACATAATTGTATGACATTTATTTTCCTAAATTAACTCCATTTATTTTTTCACATAAGAATAGAAACATGATAACATTAATTAAATGAACTAAATATATATATATAAATAAATAATTTATTTGTATCCTTTATTACATAGAAGCCAACCTTCCCTTTAGCTATTACATTCTATAATGTTATTCATAGCCATGTGCCTCAATAATCCAATGCAAGAAAAGTAGGATGTGAAATCATTCCCCTCTTATAAATTACATCATACAAATGGATTATTTATCTTAATATTAATTATAAAATAAAAGGAAAAGTATTAAATGAATTTATCAAACATTTTGAATAGTATTATTGATTAGGAAATATATTTCCAACATAAATTTTTAAAAACTATGTACACCCTTTACATTTGATTTCCTTCCAAATGGAAACAACAAGGTTTATTTTTATATCTATCTAAAAATATCACTATACGATTTAAATAAATAAAACTATTTATGTTCCTTTGCAAGAATTGATTTATTATTATCTATGTTTATAATAGATACAAACAATCAAAAAAATTTCCCCATGCTACAAATATATGAGGTCATCATTAAAGCCAAAAGAACCCATGGATATTTACCTCAAAATGTTTTATATGACTTGTGCATATTTCTTTACCATATATAATGTTTTCATCTCAAGAGAAAGGTGTAAGAGAGTCTAAAAAATGACAATGTAGATAAGTCAATATTATCACCAGCCAACATTTCTCTTAGTAAGTATGATAATCAATATGAAATAAAAATTATAAATTTTGAATGTATATAAATGTTTAATAATAAAATAAACTCTTTAATTATACATGCTTATGGCCACAATAATGGATTTAATATCTTACACTTTTTCATATATAGACTCAATAATTATTCAGTCATTATCAAAATAACTATAATTTATCTCAAAACTGATTTCTGACATTCATAGTCTACCACTAATTCCTTAGGTTTACCTTACATAATGATCTATAAAAAAATTATGTGGATTAAAATATTACAGAGACAACCCATATCACATATGTGAGGCAATATCTCACTCACACTTCTAACAATAGGCTGAACCTATTTTCAACAATCCTTTTAGTCTATGGTGAAGAAAAATTGTTAATATTAGCCATAAATAAGCTTCAATACACATGATTGGTGATTATTAAATAACATATATATATATATATATATATATATATATATATATATATTATACATTTATTCTATATAATCCATATCATTCATCATGGTGTTTCATACATTAATTTATCTTATAAAATAGGCCCTATGACAATTTAAACCTAAAAACTTTAATAGAAGTTTGTTGATTTAAAATTTTATTAAAGTACTTAGGGGAACAATTTTAGTATTATTCTCCCTATTTTTTCTCCCATAAATTACTTATTTCAAATAAGGTATATCATGGTTTAAACTTTGTAGATTATAAACTTTTTTTTTTCTCAAAACTATGTATCTTAGAAATGCAAATAAGCCTGTTATGCCAAGTGTCAAACCTAAATATCTAGTACAAAATGTAAGAACTCTCCATTCATATACCAAAATGACATACATTATTGTAAAAAACGTTATCATCCAAAAGGTTTATTATTCATTCCTTTGCCTAGTAAATAATTATGCATATGAGTTTTTCATAACACAAACATGAGTTATAACTAATTCAAGCTAGAAATTATTAATGATAGAAATGGTGATGAAAACCCTATTTAATAGAAAAATTGATAGGGTGATGAATTATGTGGAAGTGATATATTATTTTTGAGGGTCAATATAAAATTATATCACCTTTAATGAACATATATATATGGTGATCCTAGAGGATGGTGAAGGATCTAGCTTGGTCAAGAAGGGGGAGGATATTTCACTTCATGATGTACACATAGCATAAGATAAGGGTGAATATTTATTAGCCATAATAGGGTAAAAATCTATGTAGTTGAATAACTTTAAGGTTACAAGGATTCTAAACCATTTGTTTATGCATGATGTGAGACCAAAAGGAAAGAGTGGACATAATGTAGAGTATAACTTTATGTTGGTCGAAATATCTAGTATTTCAATCTATGATCCAATGTAGATGGAGGTGATAAAAGATGGGGAGTGCTATAATATGTGTAATATACCCTCCTATGATGTGGGTGTTTCTATATTTGGCCAGGACAAAATCTTAGACCCTAATAAATTTAAGTAAGCTATTCTTTTATATGAGAAGGCACTCTAGGTGATCCTATGTAAAGAAGAATGGATCTATTCAAATGTAATGGTATATATATTTCAATCCTTGATCTCCATAATGCATAACAAGTCCCTATAAAGCACTGGTATAAGGTAAGATTGAAATTAAACCTTATCCTAGAGGTATTTTCATGGTAATCTTTGACTTTACTAAAGAATTAGTTTTTATGAATACTCTTGGGCATGTGAGGAGTAAGTATATGTTGTTGGCCAAACCCTAATAGTTTGATTTCCACCCCCATACTAAAATTTTAAATATAAGGATCATTTGACTTATTTTCCATACCCACCTCTTTAGTTTTGGGACTAAACTATTTTTAAAGATATACGTAATTTTTTAGGATAATTTTTGCATGAAGATCCCTTAAGAGATGAAAGGGTGAATTCAATTTATGCCCAAATATTGGTAAATGTGGATGTTCCTAAGGAGTTTCCATCTTAGGTGGATATTGTTATGAGGGATAAAACATGGGGTTCAACCTATTGATTATGAAGGCTTATATTTTAGATGCCACATGTTTTAAAAATAGTCATTTGGTCAATGATTTTTGAAACATAAAGACCAAAAGAGGAAATACCTTGAAGAATGATATATGATTATAACATATTATAGTTAAATTCATTTTTGAAATTGAATATAAATGTGAAGTTCCAAATATGGTCTAGTATACCCCTATGGAGATAACTACTAATGGGGAGAGTGCAGCTAATGAATCTAAAAAGAATATATTTGTAAATATGGTGAAGGTGTGATGGATAGGACTCCATTAAAGTAAAATTTAGAAGGAGAAGTTTTGTTATCCAGGGTTCCATTATTTAATTATAAAGGAGGTGATGCTCTTGAGATATCCTCTTGTATCTTTCTTGTCTTAGGGTAAGGATGTCATTGGATGATGGTGAGTAAGAAAAGGAAATAAAAAATAAAGGAGATACAAAAATTCAAATATGACCCTCAAATCACAAAATGAAATGGCAACAAAGGGTATTACGTAGTTTTTTAGTTTTCCTCACTTTTTGGATGTTGTTACTTTTATCCCATTGTTGTGTTAGATTTCTTTATGATCTTCTTTGAAAGCAATATTGTTATTTCTATTTTTTAATGAGCATTATCCATCTTTAAAACACATTTTTATCATTAATAAAAAATCATTCACTATAAACTCATAATTATATTTACATAATAGTTTTTAATTTAATCATTTTTTTCGGTTTTTATTACATTTTATTTAATTACATGTTTATGCCTTATATAAAATTACACATTTATTGTTAAAATAAATTAATGCATTATAAAATATAAGTTAATATCTAATGATTGCTTCTTAGTATAAATTGTGTTAATTGTAAACAGGTAAAAAAACTATTCACAATAAGAGGTTAAGAATATATTTTAAATTCATTTCAAGCATAAATGTAATGACATCTAAGTAGACAAGTTATCATACTTTTTTTGTTAAATCAATATTTACAATTCCATGATAATATACAAACTAAAATTTAAATGAATAACAACTTAAAATTATTTAAAACATCATAACTAAAACATAATTTCTAATTTCCATATCAAAATAAAATATCTTATATAATGTAATAGTAAATAAATAAAAGTGTATATGTAAGGAAAATTCACTAGAGCTCTATAGACCATCCCAATCAATTTAAGGATAAATAAATACCTGATGATGTATAAAATAACCAGAGGATTTTCCTCCAACCATAGACCTTTGTGGATCTATGATACTACTCTCAAGCATTAAGAATGTCCATTCCCTTCCATCAATGTGTTATATGTAGAAAATTGATAAAGTATAGATAATTTAACTTGATAAACTAACAAAGAATGAAACTCCCCACTTTAATGTGTATGTAGAATGATATGAAATTTTCAATATTCATTTAAGTTATATGCATAACATTACATGATTTTTAGAAATAATAAGTGACCCCTAAATTAACTATAATTTTCACATTTGGCTATACATTGTCACTTGAAATTCATGGATTAAATTTGGTGACCTTTAAAATTTAAAAACTCATATGTAATAACTTTCCAATATGATTTCACAATTAAAGACTATATAAATCATTTCAAAGACTTTTAAATCTTAGAAAACCTTTCTATCATGCATAGGAAAAAACAAATAATAAATAATTATGTGTCCTTTTCAATACCTACTACAATTTTGAATAGAAAGGTTGTATGTATGTCAATCATAAACCATCTCAACAATCTAATAAATGACAAAGGAACATGATTAAAACCTATTTTTTTAAAATCAAAATTACCAACCTTATAAAGTGGTTTGGTTCCCATATAAATTTTAATAAGGAGTTTAACATCTATACTTAAATTAGTTTCCTTTAAGGTACTCAACTATTTAATATAAGTTTAATTTTCATTGCCTAGGGTTTTATTATACAATGTCAAGATTAATGTACAAAAGTTGGATAAATGTTCATAATCTCATGGGTTTATCTTCCAATATGAAATTAAATGAATTTATAAAATTATACAATTATTTTATGATTTATCTTAGTGAATAAAACACATAGTTCCCAACAGGTCATACAATGATTTTCCATTTTGATGGAATATATCTTTTTTTGTAAGCAAAAAAAGGTGAATTATGATTAGATGAAAATCATATATTAAATTTTCAAAATTAAAAAAAATTATTAGATTAATGAGTATCCATATCTATTACAAGATTTAATATTCAAATTTATAGCTAAATTATTGTAGAAAGCATCAACCCAAAACCATGAGTCGATAGTTGGTCAAAATTTCAAATTTCCTAATGTGAGTTAATAGTGAACAAGGGTTAATAATCTCATGTATATTTAAATGTTCTCAAGATTTATTATTAATTCACTGAAACACAATAAGTCATTTATGACCAATACTATGTTTTAAAAAGCATGGAATTATATTAGGACAATCAAGTGAAAAAGAGTGTTCTTTTCTCAAATTATAATATTATTCGTAAGTTTTCCACATCTTCTTAAATAGTTGTTAATATGAGGTATAAGATAAAATATTGATCATACAATTCAAACAAGATTGAAAATTCTTACAATAAGTATTATTATTTCACATTCTTATATTTTCCCAAGATTTCATAATTCAAAATGTAGTGACACGGTTGAAACTTAGGGGAAGTTTGTGGACATAATCCATCAACTATGAGGATCTTCCTTTCAGATGTTGTAAGTGTTTTGGAATAGGGAATTTGGTTTTAGATTTCTAATATACTAAGCAAAAACAAGGGAAGACTTGATGGAAGGACACTTTAGAGGAAAATTTAACAGTCCCAGCTTTTAGTGATGATGAGGGTGAGGAAACAAAATCAAATATAGATGCTAATACACTTAAAGAAGACCAAATGCCCATAGAATTAGATGAAAATACATCTACATTGGTGAATGTCACTGAAGAAATGAATCCTCAATTTGAAGTAAAGGATTTAGATTCATCTGAAACATTTAATAGAGGTGAAATGGATCATGCTCCTTTAAGGAGTTCTCAACCCATTAGTTTGATTGAATACCCATTCTTATCCATCTAGAGTACATGGAGGCTGGTGAATGGATTATTTTTAATAATAAAGGTTTTTTTAATAGGAGTTTAAATTCATTGAGCATGACCATTTTCTCCCATAGAGGGGACACTCTTGGAGGGTAGTAATTTATATTTTATCATCCTAGTTCTTTGTAGTTGGTTTGTCACTTATCTATACCTTTTTTACAACATTTTCTATTTTGTATTGGCATATGTGTTCCATTTGTGCATTTATTTCTATATCTTTTTTTCCATCGTTATAGAGTGGGGCCCCTTACAAAACCCTCTTTTTACCCTTAATCAAAAAGAAATCAAAAAATTCAATTCATGGGTCAAGTCTACTTGTTAATTTAAATTATTAAGATGTAGAAGTTCCCATAATTTTGGGTTCAGGAAAACATATTCAATGTGAGACAACACTTTAGGTGATAAGGCAAAAATACTATGAAAATATCACATTAAAAACTATCTACTAGAGAAAATGTGAACGCATACAATTTACGTCATTTAACACATGAACAATAAGTTTTACTAGGCCAAACTGAATCTCATATTATATCATTGTGACATATTGTAACATTATCACAAAGTTTCATCATCTCTTTAACTCACAATATGAGGTTTTCATTACCATATTAAACATTCATTCTCATATGTCAACATACTCTCTTTATAATCTGCCAACATAATATAATTTCCACATTATAGTCTTTAACATCATAATTCATCAATTTTACACACTAAGATCTCAATACCACACTATATTATAGTTGTCAATGTCACTTAAAATTCATTAAGTCTCAATCTAATCATTTTAATTTATCTTTGAAACATCAATTGCATTATCCCAAAATTTCAATCTCTCTATTAATCTGTCTAGATTATAACCATAACATACTAATATTATTTTAAATTACTCATTTCATATAATTTAACTAATAATTATGTCCACTTCACATTTTCCAAGTATTCCACTAGCTAGATCATAATATAACCACTGAATAGTATTCTAATAACCATGAACAGTCACCATTAGAGTAGTAAGGTTAACATGTCTCAAGCTTTGGGGAAAATTCATATTTCACAAACCGCTAATGGTTTGTTGAAGGTATGGACATATAGATAACGACACCAGATTTAAGGCTGATCTTATGTCCATAATTCGAACATCATAAAATCAATACCAAAAAAAATACATATAAATGGAATACAGACATTCATGTGCAGTAATTTTTTGCATTCTACACGTCAATTAAGTGAGACTTCCAAAGTAAACATCTCTGCTCTGTAAAACATATTTAGGTTGATTTGACTTGGTAAAGATGAAAATGAGTTTAAGTAGCCATTTCTTCCTCTATAAGACTGTACATGACATAAGTTGATTGGGATTCCACTCAATTCGAGTTGATTCACACACAAATAAATTAAAATCTACAATTAGGTAAACATCCAGAATCATGCCAAGATAACTAATCTATTGGACGAACAGCCTCTATTGTTTGATAATAGACACTGAAGCAAAGGTTTGAAATTATGGTGTCTCTAAGATACCACTACTCAAATGCTAATAATCGTAGAGAGGAAAATCAAACACATTTATCCCTATATGTATACCACAAAACTACACTAGTGATGAAATCAAACGACTATGCACATATTTTTTATGCTTCCACAACGTTAAATGACATTTTGGCTATAAAACAAGGTTCTGACGGATATTACAATGCATAAAAGATATGCAATTCAGAAAATTTTATTTGGATATCATATATAGAGATCTAACAACCAGAACACAAATGTCTATAGCTAAATAAAACTAACATTCTAAGACACACATATGGAATAAAGAAACACTTAATAGATATGAAATGGTAATAAAAATTCGAAAACCCATTAAATCACATTATTCTTACAAATAACTAAAAAAGGGAAATCTAAACATAGGAAGCCACCAAGATTTGTGTTTCCTTTATATAAAAAGAGGTAAGATTCCAACCTTAATCTATTTTTTTAATAAAAATGGTTGTCAATGCTATTATGTAACTCTACAACACTCTCTCATTTGTACCCACCCCTTTAAAAAAACAAAAATAAAAATAACCATCTTAGCACTAAGCATAGACCTTCTTTATTAAATATTCATGAATAACTTCAACGTGTTTTCCTCCCTTTACTTCACCTTTCTAACAGATACGTCCTCAATCTCCTTTCTCCTTTGATTGGTCCATGCTTCTCTTCATCCTTAAGGCGTTCGTGTTCTCCTCACAAAGTTCTTTCTTTTTTTTTCATCCCCCCTTTTCGACTAAGTCATGTTTTCTTTTTCAAAACTTCAGATGAATTCAATAATCTATTCTTATCTTCAAAAAGAAGACGCAGTTTCTCAAATTAATGACTTTTGTTTGAAGAAATTTACAGTCGGGTAGAATTTAAATACTATATCCAAAGGCTCAACCGATGTGGAAATTTAAATTTGTTCTTTCATTTATCAAAGCCTTGGTTTTGAATAATGTATTCGTCTACGTAGCTGATGTTACAATTTTAAATTTCATCAATCTATTCAACGTCATCCTCCTAAAGGCACAACATAACTTGATCAAATAAGTAAGATGGCGTAGATTTTTTTTGAGTTAGAAGTAGATTTAATGACACTCCACATTTCCAACGCTTCTTTTATAATCACATGACGCTAATTACTTGTTTTAAAATGCCAGCACATCTTAAATTTTATTCACACTATGCCGTCTCATCTTATTCCAATTTCAATTTCAGTTACGTTTTTATAATTTATTATATTTTCACCTCATTAATCAATCTACTACATAATTTGATATTATTAGAGCATTTCAAGTTCAAAGATAACTATGTTCTTATAATAAAACCTTGTCAGATGGGCATGCACCATTTGCATATCGAAATCTACTCGATAGATGTTATTCACAAAGACAACCCAGAAAATTGACCTTACAACTTCAATTATCAACTATGTTGGATACATGAATGTAGAGTAAAATGATAAGTGCCATTTAATTATGATGACCCATTGCATTATAACTCAATTATCTATAGTATACGGATTATGTAGTCACAAAATGTAATGAAACATGTCGATGAGACTTGCTATCCGAACACATATATTTGAATTGAATTAGCTAAAATAGTGAAATTCAATGTATTTATAGAATACACTATACTAATAAGTACACAAATTTTTGTATAGATCCTTTTTACTCTTATAAGTCCTAAATAATGCACTTGCGATTGCGATCTAATCCATAAGACAAAACAATGCTAATTAAACATGAGAATTATCAAACAAAATTTTAGTACTCGCACTAAGATAGCCAATGTATATGACCTTATTTTCATGATTACACCTCATTTTATAGGATTCCCTTTTTATTATCCATAGTCCATATATAGCTCCTATCTAATGATGCTCTCCCTTACATTTAAGTATTGCACCTGAATCACATAAAAATAAACAAATGGTAGTTATCTAGGTCATGATATCAAAATCACTTGATATGAAGTAAAAATATGAAAAATAAATATTGTTCCATATAGTGTTATAGCATCTATCTATCCAAATTAATTATCTCAAATTGATCGCATAAGAATAGAAATATGATAATAACAATTGACCTAAATGATATCGTATGATGCAAATAAATCAATCATTAATATCCTTAAACGATATCGTATGATGCAAATAAATCAATCATCAATATCCTTAAATGATATCGTATGATGCAAAAAAATCAATAATTGATATCCTTAATTGAATAGAAACTAATATTTCTACTATTACTTACGTTTTATAACAGTAATCATAGACAAGTACTACTAAAATTCAACATGGTAAAAGGAGAATGTGATAACAATATAACTATGAGGAGATAATGAAAAGAAAAAGAGAGAAGAAGAAGAAGAACAAAGAGGCACTTGGATATTATATGTGTGCTTTTGATATAATTATACATATGACATAGTTTTCTCTTAGTTAGAAGGTTGAAGCACTAGCCAAGCCAACTAGATATAATGCCACATTGTGATGCTTGTAAGCTGAAGTGTGACATTTCCTAAGAGTAAAATATATTGTTTTAAATTGTCTCACATAAACTTCAATGTTGAATCATGATGGATCAAAAGATAAGACCGTTCCATTTGGAAAAGGAAAATAAAAACAAAACGAAACAAATGCAAGAATTACGCAAAATTACAAACAGTATCTCGACAGCCTTCACTCTTCATATTTGTTTCTCTTAGTGTGCACTTGTCTATCAAATATTTTTGATAAGATTTAAAAATATGATCATGGTCCTTACTTATCCTGCAACAAGATTTCTTTCTAATATAACAACACCATTCCTCCGATTAACTCGAACTCCGATAATGCCTATCAATTCCGTGTCGATTTTAGAAATCTTCAAACTCGTATGATCAACATCTAAAATTCTACACATCACAAGGCCGCACGGTACAAACTTCGAAGAACATATGTTATGAGCATGTAGTATACATTCAAAGCCTAAAAATTATCTAAAATACTTTGTAGAAGGCCACTCTATCTTCCCAAACAAGGGTCTCCACCTTAAAGGATTAACAACTTGACCTTTTCTCTTCTTTATCACAATCCATCTTACCCTGATATTCTTAATCAACTTTCCCCAATTTTTTTGACCCATTTCCTCTATAGATATTATTGGTAACTAATCTACAAAGTTGTTATCATCATCTAAAACCTCATAAAAGTTATTGAACTACATATTGAAAGGGAAATCAGAGAACATAGTTGGAATATCATTTATAGAAGGAAAATATACAGGTATGTTTTTAATAGATGAGCTTATTCTTGTACACCACATCCACAACCCACAGAAAATCGGAGTGAACGTCATTATGAACTTGTAGGCTGCCTTTACATAAAATTTTGGAATCCCCATCAGACATCATTATAAAGAAGAGGTCAATTCTTTAATATTATGTCCTTTGTGGTAGGCCATATGCTGCAGCATTTTTCAATGTCTTGCAATGGACCAACACTCAGAACATACACATTCTGCGTTTGCAAGTGTAATGCCATTCACACGGCTTAGGATTTCAGAGATGAGGTCATCGTTTAAAAACATCTTTAAACAATGATAGATTGCACCAGTTTGATGTTTATGATAAAAAATCAAAGTGGTCACGCATAGTTTATATGATCACAGGTCATTTAGCGCTTCTACTGCATGTAAGATTAGGTTAATTTTTTTTCGAACTATTCCTTGATTCCCCTGAATTCATTTTAGATCTATTTATTCCAAATATGGGTCTCTTTCAAACTAGTTTTTTAAAAGTGTAATTTAAAACTCAATAAAATTGTCGTGTTTCTCTTCTCCAGAAATGGTTAGGTAACAAGGCTTGTATAGTAGTTAGTTTCTATTTTTGTATTGAACATTGATTATGATTCAGTATTTATTTATAAGCATAAGAACTAGTTCTAACTAGTTTTACCACTAAATGTGTTATATTGAATTGCATGTATTTAAATCAATTAAATCTAGTTTGTAAGTATGCATTTAATACGTGGTAGTATGTGATTAATTTGTTCAATATTAATGATATCTATTTGTAACCAATAAATGAACTATACTTATTATTTTAGCAGGATCATATAATTAAGTTGTCTAATAGAGTTGATAATATTTATTCATCATTGAACATAAAATTAGTGTTATAATGTTATTACATTGTCATATGAAATTAATATTTAAATATATTAATATTTTAGAAAATTTAATGTATAATTTTTGTAACATTTTCATTATTGAGATTTTAATGATATGATTTAATATTTTTATTAGTAAATTATTTTTATTATTTAGAATTGAATTATTCAAATTAATTATTTTATTTTAAAATGGCAAATACATATTTAATAATTTATATTAAAGTTATAAAGATTCAAATTATTATGATTAATAAAAATTATAATATAATGATTAAAAAAATTACACACATTTATGTATAAATATTATAGTTAAATAATATATTAAATTGAATTGATTTGATTATTAATAAAAAAATATTAAATAAAGAAGATATTAGATAGTTTATTTAACAATGAGTTGTCCAATTTTGACTCCTTTATAGTCATAAAGGATGAACATTTTAAATAGTATTCTTATAGAAGACATATTACTATTACATTAAATTTAGAAGAATAGACAATAATTATGAAATATTTCAAAATTAATATATCAAACAATCAATATATCAAACACTAAGTAAAAATAAAAAATTATTAATATAATATATTTTTTAAATATTTTTATTGATTAAAATAAAAATAATAATTAATAAGTAAAAGTAATATATTAATTTTATTTTAATTATTTAATTATAAATTAAATAATATTTAAATAGATTTATAATAAAATAAATTGATCCTAAAATATATGAATAAAATTGTATTGCTGATAAATCCTATATAACATCTCTTAATTAATGTTTCTTTTAATATGTCTAATTTACACTATGTCTTCCATTACAAATTTTATTTACATAATTTTTACTCTTTGTTCAACATTTTTGAGAGGAGTCATATAAGCTTTGGTGTTCATCTATAACATTTTTTTAGTAGTTATAAATAAATTATTTTGAGTGTTATGTGTATTTAAATTATTTATATATTTTATTTATATTTATTTTTTCATCTTTTATTTATTGTCATATAATAATTTGAATTAAATTATTATGATATATTAAAATTATTTAATTATAGGATTTCTATGTATATTTTTATAATATTATAAGATTTTTTAAGTAATTTTTATACATCATAAACTAATTAAATATGACCAATTTTCATACCCTATTTAATTGTAATAAAATGTAATAAAATAGTGTGATATTTAATTATTATTTTAATATAAATTTATTATAAATTTTTAATGATATATATAAATTATATATATATATATATAAAATAATAAAATATTTATAATTATATGAACAACATCAAATTGATTTATTTAGTTTATATGTAAGGGACATGGATCAACCAAAAATGTATTTTGGAAGCGAGGCATACAAAAAGGAATATGAAGACCAAAGGAGAGAACGAAGAAGATAATATTCTTGAGAATACAAAAGATAAAAAAATTAAAGTACTAATGATAGATGAGGAGAGAATAAATAAAAATCACTATGAAAAATAATTATGTATAAAATGTAGAGCTTATTTGTTAATCTAATAATTCCAAGTATAGATGAAAGAACTTGCAGATCATATGATAGTGCATTGTCCACAAACATCTCAATAAAAATAGTTTATATTTCAAAGAAGATTACAAATATTAATGCGTATAGATCAAATTATTGATGCAAAAATATAACTATGATAACATAATTAGAATTTTTTAGAAAGACATCATCTCATAAATCCTATCCATCATGATAAAGAAACTATAATGGATACAAATCTAGGAAATATGATGGATTTTACCAAAATCCCTATCAGGTTTGTTGGTGAAAATAAAAAGTGTTTTTAATTATAAAATGGTGAATCTATGTTAGTGTTATACAAATTGCATTTAAGGGCTATATATAAATAAAATAGCACAACGTTGATAATTATATCTTTAGTTTACCAATTAGATGTTGAACTTAGATATAAGCATACAATAAATTTATTATACTAAGATAGTCCAAATATTGAATGTGTACAAATATGCTAAATATATAAATGATAAAGAAGTGATGTACATATCTTGTTTTGATGCTAATACAGTTCTTGATCTAGAACATAAAACTAGGTTGGGAGTAGATTATAAAATAATCATCAGACTTTTGATTTGGGGCCTTCGATTCTCTGGATAATAATGTCATCCTAGGATGGTTGCATTAACACTACTATTTGGGTTTGATGTGTCATGTAAAATTATATCTACTGAAATAGGATGTGATCACTTGGATGATTATGGGTTCTGCTTCACCTTTACTCTAGTATATTCATCTTTAGGTCATGGAAAATCATTTCATATGAAATGGAAAAATCTTAGCTTTTCATCTTCAATGTAACCTTGGGGGAAAATGAGTTAATTAGCACATGTTAATGATCTGACCCTAATGACCCCATTATCAAAATGTGTTGCCTACATAACACATACT
>JARHVA010002637.1:510000-522500 GCA_037957365.1 Torreya grandis
AGTTTGGAATATTTCACTCATTGACCAAAAGAATGCATATAGCCAATCATGTGGTTGAATGGGTCTTTACATCTCAAACACAGAGGTAAATATCATAATTCAAAATCTTGGGGATAAGGGTATTCAATTATACACTTCACAAAAGGCTTATTATTAAATGGCATAAAATATGCATTATCATTATGGAAATACATTTCCATTGATCTATATAAACTTACTTTTGAAGATCCCCAATAATGGTCATCACAGACATTAGATATTCTATGTGATTAGATGTGTTTGTCATAGGTTTTATCATTGATTACAATCTACCACCTCTTTTAAATCTAGGCATATGATTATAATCATCCTTATATATAACAAGTGGAAGTCCATGATCACTAAATTTATGAATTTTTGGTCATGGTATGGGATCTTTTAAAATTGGTACATTTGGTATATCATTTGAATATCTTATATCATTTTAATATTTTTTTTTCCTTTGGTAAGGGTATAACAATTTTAGCTTTGGAAAAGGTTGGCAAGGACATTTTTTCATATGGAATTTGTTTTAAATGAAGGTAAGAAAAAACCATCACCCTTGAATAAAGAGATATTGTTTGAAATTGTAGGAATATTAGGGTTTATTGATTTTTCTTGAATACATTACCCCCTTAATATTTACTTGCACATCACCCATAATATTTTTATGTAGTTGTCATAATTTTTGATGATCAAATGAAGGAAATTTTTGGTCATATGTACCCATTGCTTTGGGGAAATATATATGTTTATTTGGATTCAATGGTTATTAATTAAAGGATGTTTTTTAAAGTCCCAACTAGTGCCTATTTATATTTTTATGTTTAAGAGATATAGGTTGGGTTATACCTTGCTCATGTTTTCCAAACCCTTGGCCTTGGTATCCATAATTTTATAAGTATTGAATCCCAAAGCCATATAATGGTGGTATAAGAAGTATGGGTAAAGGATTTGAATCTTATTTAAGATGTATGAACTCATCTCTTGATTTGGTGGTAACATGGACTTGATTAGATGGATACTAAATACCACCATTCATGGATTTTATATTACATGCTTTATCACTTGGAAGAATGCAAGAGTAGTCAACATTAAATACTTCCTTTAGGGATAATTAAATGTTTCTATAATCATAGTCATCAAAATAATCAATATTATTAATGATAAGCAATAAAAATTAGATAAACATTAGTAAAAAGTAGTTATTAAGCACTCTAAAGAGCATTCTTAGGGTTTTTATGTTGAAAGATCAGGTTTACCAAATGTTTAACCCGAAAATTGTGAAATATAGGTTGGTGTTACCTAGATCACATTAAAGATGTATATAGAAATGAAATGTCACAAGGGTTATAATGAAATATATATTAGGCCAATTAGATTTTAAACTTATATATATGCATACATTAATTTTATTATGTTGAGATAGTCTAAGTATGGAAAGTACAACTATGTTATATTTATAACTTACAAAGAAGTGATGTACTTAGATTTTTCTAATGCTAATGAAATTTTGGATATGGAATAGCAAGAAAGTAGGTGGGCAGTATATTCTGAAATATTCATCAAATTTTTGATCTGATGCCTTTGGATATCTCAACAATAATGTCATCATAAGATAGTTATGTTGATACTAATATATGGGTTTTATGCTAGAGTCCTATACATGATATATACTAAAATATGATGTGACCAAATATATGCTTCTAGGTTCTACTTTACCTTCACTTTGGTCTATTAAAATCTAGGTAATAGACAATCATTGCTTATGAAATGTAAAATTCTTCACTTTTCATATTCAATGTGATCTTTGGGGAAAATGTGTTAATGAGTAAACAATGTTGAACTCACTCTTATGACCCCACTATCATATTATGTCACCTACATAATAAATACTCTAAATATAGACTCATATATATGTAGTTCTCCCCTACATGTTGGCTTGTTTATGAATCATACAATATGTGCAAAGAAAGTGCAATAGTTACCTATCTTGTATCTTAGAAAATCGATCTATTTAGATGATATTTTAGTTCTTAAAACCTATAGATGTGTTATACCTATGACTCATATGGAAACAAGGATGTCTTATTTAATTAGATGCTTGGTAAAGTTATTTTGATAAACACATTTGTATCTTTCATATTTTTCTAGATGAAGAATGAATAAGGATTGATATTTTATTTATGTCAATACTTTTGGTATAATAATTCACATTAAAGCACATAGGTTAACCACTAGGATAAGTCTCATTTGAAAATTGGATAACTATAAGGCACTTGACACTTAGATGACAATAGCAGTGATATTATTGTCCTACCTCGATGTTAGTGTACATGGAGTATGATATTAGGTAAAGGTTGTGAACTTGTAGATATGGAAGATAAGTGCATTCTAAGTATTATGATTAATATAGAAGACCTAGGTAATCAATATTATATTGGTATAACTTAGAGATATAGTCTAAGAGGCACAAGGATAGAGTAGATGTGAGACTTGTGGAAGTGGGAAAGGTAGAGAATTGAGAAGAAAAACCAAGGTCTAGGTTTACCGAGTGTATAATAATAAGGTGATATATAATCAAAAAATAGCATATAAATTGTGGAATAGAGTGAGTATCAGAAACCCTAGTGGAAAGATTGATAGATGAATTAAAATTATAATTTACTAACATATCAATGGATATTCTAGGGCATATGTAGAATCAAGTATAAGTAACCATTTTTGAAAGAAGTAATAATAATAATAATAATAATAATAATAATAATAATAATAATAATAATAATAATAATAATAATAATAATAATAATAATAATAATAATAATAATAATAATAATAATAATAACCTGAGAAAAAGAGAATCAAAATAGGAGAGAAGGCTAATTGAAATTCAAGGGTCCCAAATAAATTAATAACAAAAATAACTTAATCCAAATAAAAATGTCAAGATTGAATTCAAGACTATATAGTTATTATTTGGACATGAGTTAGAAAAGCATGATTTGCTACATATGTGTTATATGTGTTAAGAGTGCTATCCTAAAATGAATATTCATGGAGATCCTAAAATGCCTTTTTATAGTAGATGTAAATAGATAAATGTGTCCATAATTTTTTGAAATCTAATAAAATATTTTAAATCAAGAAAAATGAACTACCACATCATATTTTAGATATATATATTATCATATTACAAATAAAGAAATAATGTGGAACTTTTAACTATGAATTAAGATTGAGTAAATAATGCACTTAAATATAATATTGAAAATTATAATTTATATACAAACGTGAATATTGATGTAACAACACCAAATATCTCTCATGAAATAAGTCTACAAATGTGTTGGAAAAAATAAACTCTATCAACATGGAATTTAATACATATTACAATGAATAAGTTTTTCCAGGTCCAGTACTTGAGATAGATGAAGGAAATATTATATATCACACATCATAAATGGACAAAAAAGTACCTAATGCCATAAAAGAAATGGAAGTGATTTGAATTTGGATAGATAATCAGATCACAGATCCTAGTGAAATTAAAGAAAAATAATGGTTTGAGAAACAATTAAAAAATATAAGATGCCAATCCAACCGTTAAAGATTGTAAATTATTGATCACTAGAATGGATTATTGACTTGAAATAGTTGAAAATGAGGATTTTAATGAAAATATGCATTTATTTTCAAAAAATAAGAATGTGCACTAGCATAATAAGATAAAATTGTATGCATTAAATGAAGTTATTGCTCGAAGTATTACAATTATATGATAAATAAATAATATTGTGGGATTGGATGATGAACAATTTATTTATTTATACTTATGCAAGGTTGATGCTTACTATAAGATTATGAATAGAATTAGGTCTTGTCAGTGATACACTTGGATATGATCAAAGCATTGTATACAAACTAGATATGAAATGCTTTGAATGACCTAAATATGTAATGGTTCACTTTGATAATTATACAAGGATTCATTTTGTTGTAGGAACTCCAACTAAAATTCTGATCATCCTAATACAAAGTGGTCCTATGTGTTAGTTACCTTTGAAATTTTCATGAGGATTGACAATCCACAAATCAGAGGGTTTAGCACTTGAAAAAACCACAACTGATATATAACTTATAAAAAGACAATGTTTGACATTCGTTGTTATATCATGTGTCAAGTCACTACATGGATTAATGCTTGCATTGCCTTTCACATGGGACCAATTCGAGAGAGTGATGAAAGGAAAAGGTGTAGGGAAAAGAAAAGAGGAATAACAAAGACTTTAATATTTAGAGGATAACATGTGATCAGATATTATAAATATGGTTGTTATACAACTTATATATCATATATTTGGTATTTTGTATTTCCCATTTTAATATCAAATTTATACAGTATGAATATCATAAATTATTTTTATATTTCATATATGTATCATATATGTGTTTCTCTCTATTTTCTATTCTAATATCAAATGTCTACATTTTTAATTTTAAAAATTTATCGTTATAATATATATATATATATATACATATATATATATATATATATACATATATATATATATATATATATATATATATATATATATATATATATATATGTATGTATATATATATATATGTATGTATATATATATATATATGTATGTATATATATATATATGAATTTTTTACTATATTTACCATTCTAATATTGTATTAGATACTTATACTAAATGTGTTTTTTATGAATAATAAATACCTATCTTCACTTTAAATGGTAACAAGTGATAAAAGCATATGTATCTTATATAAATTTGTATAAAATATAATGATATATATCTTTATTGAGGCACCTACCATATATTCTAAATTGCCTCAAGAATGATATCTATTAGTATATTTTGTATTTCCCATTTTAATATCAAATTTATACAGTATGAATATCATAAATTATTTTTATATTTCATATATGTATCATATATGTGTTTCTCTCTATTTTCTATTCTAATATCAAATGTCTACATTTTTAATTTTAAAAATTTATCGTTATAATATATATATATATATATATATATATACATATATATATATATATATATATATATATATGTATGTATATATATATATATATATATATATATATATATGTATATATATATATATATATATGTATATATATATATATATATATATATATATATATGTATGTATATATATATATATATATATATATATGTATGTATATATATATATATATATATATGTATGTATATATATATATATATGAATTTTTTACTATATTTACCATTCTAATATTGTATTAGATACTTATACTAAATGTGTTTTTTATGAATAATAAATACCTATCTTCACTTTAAATGGTAACAAGTGATAAAAGCATATGTATCTTATATAAATTTGTATAAAATATAATGATATATATCTTTATTGAGGCACCTACCATATATTCTAAATTGCCTCAAGAATGATATCTATTAGTATACTTTATGTATATACAACTAAGATATTATGCAAGTTTATTTAATTTTTTATTTATATTAAATAATTTTTTTGGTTAAATGTTTAGAAATATTAATTTTGAGGGATGTGTGTGTGTGTGTGTGTTTGAAAAAATATATGTTTGTAAAAAAATTACTTCAACACCTACCTATAGTATATATGTTTGTAAAAAAAATACTTCAACACCTACCTATAGTATATATTTCAATATCTTAAATATTTTTTTTTCTTAAATGTATATATGTATGTATGTATGTAAATATATGTTTATGAAAAAATGATTTCAACATCTATAGTATACCAAAGATATAACTTGACTAATTCTTTTTGAGTCAACTAACTTCACCAATGAACCAATAATTTACAAATTTTCAATTAATTTTTAAAATACATTATTTATAAAATGATTAAATTGATGTCATATTTAAAATACATAATTTATCAACTTTTCATAGAATTACTCTCTATCACCACACCAACTCTCATTGTAAGTTAATTATATTAACCTAGTAATAATAAATATGATTATAATTTTTTTTATTGAAATGAATGCCAGTCAAATTTAATTGCAATAAAATATTGTATTGATACAGAAAAATACCCATCAAATTTTGAATTCACATCTTTAGTCTCACTCTCGAGAGAGTACGCTAGTGAACAAGTTCGAGAGTAGGTATCATATCATATAGATGGGACTTCTTATTTAATGCATTGACACCACTCAATTCAAACAATATGTTATTTATTTAATTCTTTAATGACACCCTATTCACAAAATCAAGTATTCAAAAAAGTAAATTCACTTCAAATGGGATGACAATGGTATTTAATAAGTTTTATTTTTTCAAGACACCTAAAAATGGTCTAAGGGCATTTATTAGATTATAAATTGCATGATTTTGGGATGTTTAAGTATATTTTTTATTTTGGTTTTATTCGACACAAATTAAATTTTCCTTGTATATTCTCTCAATTTCTCATATCTACTCTCTCTCCCATGTATTCATATTTTCATTGGGTTCTATGTCAAATGCATGATTAATGTTCTTAGGCCTACTATGAATGTTAATGACATTAGTGAGACCTTTCCTACGATGACATTTGGATAATGTGGGAATCACACTTTATAGTATATTTTTATTTTTTTTGAATATTTGATGTTAGATTTCATATCAATAGAATTGTAATTAAAGTTTTAAAACCTGTATATAAGGTAGATACTAGATATTATTTAACCCTAAAATATTTAATTTTCTAGGCTAGGTTGCCTAGATAAGTTATTAAATGGGTATATACAAATGAAAAATCAGAAGGGTGATAATAAGATATATAGTAGGCCAATTGGTTGTTAAACTTAGATATAAACATACACTTAAATTTTTATGTTGATTTATGTTAAAAATAGTAAATATAAATAGACTAGATATATAAATGGTGACAAATTAATGTTCTTAGATTTTTACAATGCTAATGTGGTTGTGGATATGGAATGGGTAGGAATGAAACTAGAACATGGTTCTATAGTAATCCTTAGATTCAAGATTTAACAATATTGTGTCAACACTAACAATATCAACTTAAGATAGGTGTGTCAACACCAGTGTCTAAACTCAATGCAAGTGTTCTATATATAAGACCTATTGGAAAATGATTCAACCATATGCATGCTTATAAGTTTATATGGAATACCTAATGGAAAAGGATGTGACCATTTGGATGATGACCCTAGATCTTCATCTTCATAATGGCTTTAGGATAAATGGGTTGATGGGCACATGGTATTGAGCTAACCCAATATACTCCTCTATCATTTAGTACTACTTATATAGCCAATACTTTGAATAGGACCTCATACTAATGTATTTCTCCACTAAATATTGTCTTATGTGTGGATAATTAAATATGTGTAAATCAAGGACAATGGTGACCTAGCTGGTAACTTGCAAAGTCAAGCTCTTAGGTTGGTCCTTTAGTAATTCAAACTTATGTATGTGTTTTTACTATGACTTATATGAGAATAGGAGAAAATATATAAGTTTTTATTAATTGAGTGCTTAATTTAATGTTTTTGATAGGTTTGCTTGGTCTATGCTAGGTTTTGTACATGAGGAATATATGAGGGTTCATCTTATATTTATAGCAATCCCTTGTAGTAAAGCACTTAAGTCCAACATTAATAAATGTTTCATTTATAAACTAGATGACTTCAAGGCACTATACAATTGTATTGGGTCAGGGCACCAACATTGATGTAGGTATCTATCCCAGATCCTATTGTCTAAGGAGAAGAAAATTAGGTACAAACTAAAAACTTTCATATATGGAACATAAGTAGGTTTTAAGTATTCTAGAAAAGATAGAGAGCCTGGGTCTTCAACATAAGACTAGTAAGACTAAGAGAAAGGCCAAGTGCCACATAATAGAGCATATGTGAGACTTCAAAAAAAGTGAAATGTTTAGAATTCAGAGGAATATTTAAGGTCTAAATTCTCTAAGTGTACAAGACTAAGGCATTATATATTTCGTAAATGGGGTCTACATTTCCTCCCTTTGATCTAGTAATGAAATTACTAGTTTAAAGGAAATCAATGCATACCTAGGTGTGTATAATATAAATAAACTTTATTTAAGCACAACTTGAATTATTTGTTGGTGACTGAGTTGCATCTAAGGGTATGTTATAGTTTACAATCAATGAATATAATCTAAAATTGAAATTATTAAAGGACTGAAATTGAAAGAACAAGGCTTAGGAGTACACGTGTGTGTTGATGTAACCTCCTTTCCTTTTGTCAATTTTATTTGAAAATATATATAGTTATAAGGATCTAAAAATATTATTAGGATAAATATATAAATCTATAAATTGCATATATCTAAGGAAATAGAGAGAGAGAGAGAGAGAGAGAGAGAGAGAGAGAGAGAGAGAGAGAGAGAGAGAGAGAGAGAGAGAGAGAGAGAGAGAGAGAGAGAGAGAGAGAGAGAGAGAGAGAGAGTTTGGGGGTAGATACCACCAACATTGGCTAAAAAATGAGTTTCCACCTAGTAGTTGAGATTAGATCAACTGTGCAACCCAATAGTACTTATAATTTGGTAAGTTTGAATGATATAATCAAGTGAAATCTAAAAAGATAAAAAATATTGAGTGATTTAATCACCTCAACCATACCAAAAATGAACCAATGAATGTAGTATATTGACACAATATAGTCTAAAAAAGTGTGCCCTAGTACTACTACATAAAAGTCCATATAAGAGTTTTGACATCAGAAAATGATTTGGATTTTGAAATATTAGGCACACGTTGTATAACATATGCACCTTATATATGACTCATGATGAAAATATGTATGAAAATTGTACCAATGTATAAAATTCTAGTACAATGATGAATATAAATTTATATAACTTTCTGATTTAGCTAATTCATAAACTATGCAAGTGTGGATAACATGCTCCCAAAGCATGTTCTAACTGAATCTAAAAAATATGAATGTGTGGAATCCATGCCCATGTGAATAGAATATAAAAAATTTGAATGTGTCGAATCCATGCCCATGTGAATAGAATATAAAAAAATTGAATGTGTGGAATCCATGCTCATATGATATGGTCCCACTGAATTTGAAAACTGATATAAGTACCACAAATTAAATAATTATGTAGAACATGCTTTGAAAGCAAGACACCACTAATTCTAATAATTGTACCAAATGTGAAGAATGTGTTTGTATGGCATGATCTCACTTATATGACCCATTCTACCCCCTCCCCCCCCCCCCGCCCATGCCCCCATTAAAGGTGAGGGAATAATAAAAATCATAGTTACCTCACCTCAAATATATAATATAATTGTATAATTTGTGAATGTAACCATGTAGCATATAGAAGTAACATGTTCAGTTAAATATATCAATTAATCATATAAAATCATGTTATCACATGAAGACCTAACATGCATGATAAGGATCCTGATAATGTATGGATAGTAACATTACAATCTCAAAAATCAAACAAATAAAAAAACAAGAACACTCCAAACTAAGTCAAAAGGAAATGGTCCGAGGAGACCACAAATAAGAGGCATGATAAAATACCACACAATTAAAGGGACATGACTTAGTCAAATTTCCAAAAAATTAAGAATGACATATTCAATTGTCTATGCAAGAAGTAATGGAATATACAAATGTAAAATAAATCACACATAGGCACATGGGCTACAAAAAAAGGGTGATATTCAAATTATCAAACAAGTAGGATGATTACAAGGTACAACCCTCAAGGAAATGCATACAAAAATTATAAGCAACCATCACTAAACATGTCATAGTATCTCATGGATCAAATGTGTCAGCAAAAAATATCATGTGACTAACATATCAAATACCCTATGAAAGATATAATCATGGATAAAGGAATGTTTAAGTACATATATGAGCTCATAACATGATAACTTGGAGTTTACATAGAATAATTAAACCTAGAATTATTGTGATCATAGAATTGGATGCTCTTAATGTCAACACAACATGAGTAAAGGGAAGACCCAATATACAAAATAAAAATAAATCATGTATCTGTCTATGCCCATTTCAAACTCAAGTAGATGTATGGCATATATGTGTATGTATAATTAACTCATATGCCATCCATCAACATGTAACTAACATATAGATGTAAATGAGACAAAAGAATATGTATGTGTTGAAAGTTTTTTTATTTTTAGAAAGTTTTTTCAAATTTTTTGTATTTTGGAATGTTTAATACATTTTATGTCTCTAGGTGAGAGGTATTGAGTGTTAGATCACCACTATCAATTATTCATTGTATCTTTTTCTTTAGATCCAAGTAATGTTTTATGTGGTTCCCTTGAATTTTATGATATACAAAATAACATTTGGATCTACATATAAGATGTATAGGACATAATTTTATCACTTTATCTCAAATCATTTTCCTTAAGATTTCACATGGTCTCTCAATAATTTTTGGTATAATGTTTGGATTACTTATTTAGATGTGTTTTGTTGTAACTTTGAATTTGGATAGGAAACATTGTTTGGAAAAACATTCGTGGATGAGGATACAAACACATGATTCACATTATCATAATGTGGATTTTATGTATATGTGATCTGATTTTTCAATAAGGTGATCTTTGAATTTAGAGACTAAGTTTTATTTTTATAAATCATGCATTAACTTTGTCATGGTATGGTTTTATTGTTTGATATTTTCACAAATATAAATCTTAGGTATATCGATTGATCATGCATACATTTACCATCAAGGGACATGACAAGGTTTATTTGATTAACCTCATTATGCATAATAGGATGAGCCACCTTACCCTTTGAAAATTTGTTAGTAAGAACTTGGTTAGAGGGATGCTAGATATCACCTTCCTTAGGGTAAGGATAAGCAATAAGTTCCCCTCTATCTATTTGAAACGTACTAAATACTAAAATGAGAATACGATAGGAGAGATACAACCTATAAGGTAAAATCCATTTTGTTTATGTATTCTTTAAATTTTAGAAGAAAACTAATATTTGAAACAACTATTAGCAAATTATAACTTAGAAAGATAGCAATTTGGTATAACACTATAGGAGTTGCATGAAAATATATTGAGGTTGGGTTCACTAAATGCTTAACCCTAACATTTTTTTTTATAGGCTGAGGTTACCTAGATTACTTATTAAAGGTTTATATAAAAATAAACAAGCACAAGGTTGAAAATCATAAATACAAAAGGCCAATTGGGTGTTTAACTCAAATATTATCATACACTAAATTTCTAATGTTGAATTGTGATAAAAATAGTAAGTAAAACTATGATAGATATAGAAATGAAAAATATGTATTGTACTTATATTTTTATGATGTTAATGTAAATTTAGATTTAAAATATGTAGGAAGTAGAATGGAAGATAGTTCTAGAAGATTCATCAAATTATTGATTTAACACTTCTAGAGTTAGGAATACTAACATTATCCTAGGATGATTACATCAAAGTTATTTTATAAAATTCAAATAAGTGTCTTATACAAAAGAAATGTTGGAAACATAAATGACCTAGATGGTTTTGGTTTTGTGTTCACCTTCATTATGGTGTATTCTGAGCTAGATTAGGGACTATCACTTCTCATTAATTTACAAAAATCTAGTTCTTCCTCTTCATAGTGGCCCTAAGGGAAAATGAGTTAATGGGCACATGGTGTTGATATAACCCCAAAGAACTATTTATAAGTGAATTCTACCTACATATAGAATAATATGAAGATGCCTAAAAATAATGTATTTTAATCATATGTGTTGGATTATGTGTGAATCATGCAATATGTGTAAAGTATGTACAACATTGACCTATCTTGTAACTTGGGAAATTGGGCTCTTAGGCTACTGCTTCAGTACTTTAGATATGGTTATGTGATTTTCATATGATTTATAATAGAATAAGAGAAATTATGGAAGGTTTACATTATTTACTACTTGATTAAATGTTTTTGATAGGTTGCCTTGGTTTGTGTTAGGTTAGTAGGTAAGGAATGAATGATGTTTGATTGAGTTTTTATATTATTCCTTTTCGAGAAGTAAATCACATTAAAAAACCTTATGTCTACCATTAGGATATGTTTCATTTTAAAATTATATGGCTTTCAGTCACTAGAAACTTGTGATGGGTCAGGACACTAACGTGGATGCAAGTGTCTATCTCGAATGTTAGTGTCTATGGATTACAAAAGTATGTACAAACTCAAAACTTGTAGAGATGGAATATAATCACATTTTAAACATTGTGGGAGAGATATAAGTCCTAGGCCATCAACATAAGACTAGTTCATCTAAGAGACAGGCCAAAAGACATAAGATAGAGAATATGTGATACTTCAAAAATTATGAAAGAACTGACAGGAACAACTATGGTTTGATTTTTCCATGTGTACAAGACTAAGGCATTATATAA
>JARHVA010002637.1:527500-565000 GCA_037957365.1 Torreya grandis
TTATATGTTTTTTAAAGTTTTATAATGATTTTTTAGGTCAAATTTTGAAGGATAAGGCATCAAAATGTATTTTAAGGTCTCTCGAGTATACAAAATGAAGGGATCTTTAAATGAGAAGGTTTTTATTGTG
Source organism: Torreya grandis (assembly GCA_037957365.1). Taxonomy (NCBI): domain Eukaryota; kingdom Viridiplantae; phylum Streptophyta; class Pinopsida; order Cupressales; family Taxaceae; genus Torreya; species Torreya grandis. The sequence continues at coordinate 527,631 of JARHVA010002637.1, forward strand.
TTCATTAGATTTTCAATCTCTACATGGGAACTTGATATATTCATGGAATATGGGTATGGATCCTACAAAATATTTATAGGTATTAGTTTTTGGATTAATGGGTTATGCTTTATGAATTATTGTTAAGAGTGAAAAGAAGTTTAAAGCCTTCTAGAACCCTAATAAGGACTCGATGTTGAAGATATTGATAAAAATATACTATGATTGTCTAAAATGACTATAAAAAACTATTTTTTATTGTATTCAAACTTTCCTCTTCACCTCTAGGTGTGATTGAATTGTTAGGAGTGTGAGTAGAGCCTATAGGAAAGTGTACATTTATTGGAGATTTGTTATAACAATCAAAGTTGACCAAGTCAAAAAATAAAAATCATTGGATGGATAATGTTGAGACTTTTATTTGATGTCCATGGAAGTTTTTAGATATTTTTTATCCCTCAAGTCTATTAAAACATCATCCAAGATAGCTTGTTGCATAACATGCGTAGTGGTGCAGATAGTGAGAAACCCAGGCAGCAATGAGAAGATTATTATGGAAGTGTTATCATCAAATAGGTATGAAAAAAAGTAAATGAAGATATTTTTTAATAATTTTAATACATTTTAGTGTTTTTTATGTGTTATGGAGGTTATTTATTATAGTGAAAATGTTTCTCACAATTTGACCTATTTAGTTGAGATGAGACAATGAAGTACAATGTTATGAGATTAGTCTGTAAGACTAATAATTCCAATTAGCCATAATATATTTATATCTAAGAATGTTATAATTATATTAAAATATTATTTAATGCATTTTAATTCCCTCTAAGTTTTCATATAGATGTTGAAGGTCATTGTCACCATGACTGTGGTTTATGGTAAACTGGTAGTTCTGCGAAAGCAAGTTACAGTGATGGGTTTGAGGCTTTATGCCATAAGTTGAAGTTTATAATACATAGTTTTATTTTTTTAATTTAAATTAGTGATAATGTTTTTTTAAATATTTGAAGGTGGTGAAAGGTTTTGAATTGTTTAATTAAAAAAGGCTTGTCTGATTCTTGTTTGTCTATGTGTACTAAGGTCAAAATATTGGTCTATAAGACCAATATTTTAGATTATAAATTGTTAGTGTTTTATTTTATAATGTTATAAAAATGTCAAATTATATTTTTAATGTTTTATTGATCATGTTAAGTATTCTTTTATATGTTGACGATCAAGTTGTTCATAACTAGGTTTTGGAGTGTTCTGGTAGTTTTGACTGAGCTATTTATGGATAAGTATTTGAGACATTTTTCCATTTTTGTAATGACCTTGATGTAATTTTTTTTATTAACATGTATTTTACTTCCATTTTTATTTATTTAATTTGTATTTAATCTCCTATAGTTCAATACAAACTTTGTGTAGGTTCATAGACCTAATTGTGAACAATACTAATGGTGTTTTCAAGTGGTGATTGGAGATAAAAAGTGTCATGGATATAATATGATATTATTATGGGTATATTTTAGTTTAATATGAAGTTTTCCTACCATGCGTGTTTATTTTAATTTTTCCAAGGAGATCAAAGGGTAACATGTGCTAATGTAGGCCTAATTGAATTAGTTCACCTTAAGGATTAAAAATATACATTGGTCTTTTATGTTATGGAAAACCTATGGTAATGATTGAATAAGGTATGAGATGTGTTGTAACAAATAGTTTAAGTTTTATTCAAGTGTTCAAGTATATATTTCTAACGAATAAGTTTATAAGCAAGAGGTTTGTATATATACAAGACAATTTTAGGCCTATTTAATGTGCATATGTAGAGGATAAGTGAATGAAATAACATATTGGTGATTATAAATAGGTATTTTAAACCATAATATGAGTGAAAAGGATATTTTATGAAGATTCTATAAATATTTTATGTATGAAAATCAAGGTCATTTGACCTAATCAGGCCAAAAAGAAGGGTAATTAAGCGAAGAAGCCTAGAAGACATTTTGAGAGGGATAGAAGAGAGAGATGAGATGAACAATGTGATAATAATATATTGTATTATAAATAATGTGATGTGAAGGTAATCAAAGGTTGTAGGTGTTTGATTTGCTTTTGAGTCATCTAAGGGGTTGGTGCCTCTTTGCAAGTTGGTGTTTGCTAAAGCCTAGCTAAGTTAGTCTTTAGCAAGTTGGGGTTGGTGTTTCACTAAATTTGATATATTATTATAGGAATATATTCCATATAAAAATATCTTTGATTTTTATTTCTCTTGAAGGTTTCCCACATATGTTGTGTTTTTTTGTTTCATTCTTATATGGATAGGTGTTTATGCTTGATAGATAGATATGTTTGTTTGAATGATTCATGATTTCTTAAGTGAAATTGATAAGAATATTTTGAATAATAATTAACCCCCCACTCTCAATTATTTTTATTCCAACATTTGGTATCAAAGTAAGTCCTTTAAAGTCAGGTCTAATATCCTAAAGGAGATCTTTTAAGTGATAATGTCTAGTTAGCAAGCTCAAGGTGGTTTACATATTTGTAAGGCTCTATTTTTAAATGGAATTAATTATCCCTTTTATAACATCATAATAATTAGCATATATAATGTCAATGATTCATGATATATGGTATTTATTTATGTATGGATACACTCTAGCTCCTACACAACCAACTTATGCAACAGGGAAAAAAGAAAGTGAGATCAATTTTAAGGTAATGAATGACAATCTATGTGGCCTATGAGAGGAAAAATTTGTGATGGTGACTCATTGTGAGTCAGCCAAGGTGATATGGGACAAATTGAATACTATATATGAAGGAAACTTCATGGTGAATATGGCTAAGATATATACCCATAGGAGATAGTTTGAAATTATAAAGATGTATAAAGATGAAACCATTGCATCTTACTTTTTTAAGGTTGATGAGATTATCAATGTCATTAGAGGATTAGGATAATAAGTGAAAGAGTCAACAATTTTTCAAAAGGTATTTAGATTACTAACTCTTAAGTTTGATTCTAAGGTGTCTGTAGTAGAAGAGATGCAAGATTTAGACAAGATGGAAATGGATGGGCTTCATAGTATCATGACTGACTATGAGATGGGAGTAAATGAAGGAAGGCCTCTCAAGTAGGAATTATCATTCAAACCTGAAGAGAATTCAGAAACCAAGAGGTTCAAGGATGAGGTATGTTTAGATGTTGATGATGATGAAATAATAATCATGTTTGTAAGGTAATTGAGTTTTGGTTCTGGTAAGTACAAAGGTAAGTTTCCATTTAAGTGTTTTAACTATGGTAATATTGCTCAATTTACATCTAAGTATCCTAACAAGGATAAGATTGATCATGATGAAGAACATGATGAATATCATGGAGATGGTAAGAATATAAATAATCTTGATAAAAATAAAAAATATGTTAGGAAGTATGAAGGTAGGAAAGGGTCACTTAAGAAGAAGACAAGTTTCTATATAAAATAATATAATAACTCATCTGGTGTAAGTAACACAAGCACATCTAATAGTGATGATAACATTAATGAACATGAATATGACAATGAAGCTTTATTAATGTCTATATATATAGATAATGAGGGTTGCTCAAAAGGGAAGGCCTTATGAATGATGAAGAATTATATGATGAAGAGGCTGAAGTGAACCTTCAGGTATAATTGGTGAGTGTTCTAAAAGAGTTGAAGTTTTAAAGAAGAAAGAATCACAAAATAAGAGCATTAGTTAAGGACTATGAATATTATGTTGTTCTATTTGAGGAGAGACTAGGTAACACCTTCAAGGAGTATGATGAGATCGTCAATCATATTGAGGCATAGATGGAAATAATAACTTCAAGCCTAAAGGCTAAAGAGGAAGAATGCACCAGGTATGGAACTAAATTCTTGAAATGTGAGTTAGAACAATTATATATTAAGTTTAAGACCTTTGTGAAGTCTCAAAAGAGTACTGATGCTCTAGAGAACATCTTGAGTAGTCAAAAGTCTAAAAATCATAAGACAGGTCTTTGTTTCATAGAAGACCAAAAGATGTAGCTTAAGTGAAGGATAAGGATGTAATATCCCTTACCAATAGAGATATATGAAAGACACAAAACTATGATACCAAAGACCAAAGCTCTGATACCACTGTGATGTCCCCTACTAATAGGGATATATGAAAGACACAAAACTATGATACCAAAGACCAAAGCTTTCACAAAACTATGATACCAAAGACCAAAGCTCTGATACCACTGTAATGTCCCTTACTTAGGGGCTCCTTTATCTAAATAAAAGCTCTGATACCACTGTAATATCCCTTACTTAGGGCCTCTTTTTCTTCCTACAAAAGCTCTGAACAACTGTAATATCCCCTTCAAATAGGGAATATATAAACACATAAAGATCTGAACACAGATATAACTTCTGTTGAATAATTTCAGAATGATCACAATAATATAGTCTCTTAATAGCAAATTACAGATCTTATCACTTGTCCTTCTAAACTATTACAATTGCAGTCCTTTATTGTGCATATAAATATGAAATACAATCTTAAAAACCCTCGCTTAACAAAACTGGAAGTGAAAATTGGAAACTGGAAGCAAAAATTAGATTCTGGAAGGTCTCGGCCTGCTGTGTCGAACACACAGTCGCCGGCGTCGGTCGATAAACTGTCGACGTCAGTCACTGCAGGTCAGCTTTCTACCGACGTCGGTCTTCAGTCGACTGATGTCGGTCACTGGAAACCCTCTGTCTACTGAGGTCAGTTCCTGAGTTGATATGTACGGACCTGTACGGACTTTGTACGGCCGCCAATTAATCACGCTTCCCTGTTTTCAACCCCTGATCTGAAAATATACGTTTTTAGCACAGAAGATCTCTAGCTATATAATTTATTGAATCAAAACTAAATAAAGAAAATACCTGGAAAGCTCTGTGATAAACTTCTATATGAAGTTATCTCTCAAATACCTGTAATACTATGATAACTTCTGAGTGAAGTTATCTCTCAACCCTGGAATTCTGTGATAACTTCTGGATGAAGCTATCTCTCAATTTGGCTATAAATCAGCTGATATCTCACATCCTCTAAATCACACACAATGAAGAGGGAACATTCTCCACTGTAATGGAATCCTAGAACCCTTGGCTCAGTCTTCACAGAAGAATTTCTTCAAAATCAATATCAATAATCTATGCATACATAATCAATAATGGCCTCCATGAGAAACCCTTATACCCTCAAAAAGATATGCTTTCCCTAATTAGGGTTTCTTAATTTAGAATTAGGGTTTCTAATTAAAAGTAGGCTAAATAATTAATATTTGATTAAATCAATCAAATATTAATATCTCCCTCAATACATGTCGGATCCCCAAACCGATCGAAGCTGGTGAATCAGGGAGTGATTCCACACATGACCATACCAAAATAAAGGAGCTCCGCTGCATATCAAATGAGAATCCCTAAAAAGTAGGAACTCATGCCAAATGTGTCCAAAATAACCTGAATGAAAATCAAATGTAGAAATTCTATGAATCAAAGTCAATCCAAGCTCCATTATGACCCTCTATCCATCCTATTAGCCTACGAAGGTCGTATAATAGGCCAATCATCAAATCTGTCAATGTCCATGAAAAAGGGGACATGACAATCCGCCCCTCCAGAAATTGCTTGTCCCCAAGCAATCTTGAAACAATGAACTACTCGATCCACCTGGATCCCAAATGTAGTTATGCTCTACACTGTTGTGAATCAATGCAAGTACCTGCAACATCAGCAGAAGTAGAACAACGAAAGACTCATAATCAAACTGGCACATGAAACTCCAACCTCCAAGATTACAAATACCATAGTCAAGAGCACATGAGAAACACACTCTCAAAACATCATAATCCAAATACAATGGACAATTCCATCTGCCAATTCCATCTGCAAGAGATGGTGCCAATCCATCCCATAACTGATCTCTCTGTAAAGGCAGCACAACCAACTGTACCACACTATCATCTGTATGAGAATAATCAATATGGAGATTCAACTCCACTAGTATCCCAAACTCCTCAGAATCAGGTACTCCCAAGTCCTGAATATATGTGTTAGCCTCAACAACATGCTCCTCATCAGCAGCTACAAAAACATACTCATCACCAATACTCAATGTACTAACCTCTGAGTATACCTCCACACTCTAAATGCAAGCATCAGGCTCATCCTCACTGTCTAACACCTATGTTGAACTCACCTGAAGACAAAGCTCATCCACAACATCCTCAACTACCCCTACCTGTGAAGATAATGTAGATAAATCATTACCTGAAGATGTGTTAATATCTCCCTGTACTGGATCAGCATAACTATCAAACTCATCATGCAAGTGGTTGCATGTCATAGGGAAAGCACTACGATCCTTAGGCCTATTAATTAAACTCTTTAACCACATACAAGCTCTAGGTGAGACATTTTTCCCTTTTGTCTAGACATACCATAAATCTTCTGCCAAAAGTTTAGAGATTTTATCATCCTCCTCAAACAAGATTGTGAACATGATAGAGTGCATGGATGCTAATACATCACTGGAATGAAACTCATCTAAAATATTCCAAAATATTTTAAACATAGTGTGAATGCCAACAATACATCCTACTAACATCATAATGTTTTCAAATCCATACCTTGCAAAAGTGTCAAGTAATCTCGCCCTCTTTGAGAAATGAGAGTCTCTAATGTCATCCAACTTTTCGAAGCTTTTCACCATGGCATGAAGTACCTCTCTCATAATCCGATCATCATAAAAATTTAAGCCAGCTATTATTCTCATGATTTCACTAATACAAGAGAGAGTTGCAAGTCTTACCACCTCATCATGATGTCTCAATAATCGGTGCTTCACCAAAGAATCAAACGCTGGAGATAACACTGTTTGTATCTCATAAGAATTTGACTGCTCAACCTTGCTTAAATAAATTTCTAACTCCTCCAGAGTTTGTAGAAGGCCATCTGCTTGCTGTAATGGATTTTCTAACTTCTCCTTTGCACTGTGCACTCTTTCTTCCAAATCTTTGACACCTATTAGCGCCATGCTGATACCCAAACTACCCAACAGGATGGAAAGACATTAGCTCTGATTTGCCCAAACTATCCAACAGGATGGCAGGAATTTGGCTTTGATACCACTGTGATGTCCCTTACTTAGGGGCTCTTTTTCTTCCTACAAATGCTCTGATACCACTGTAATATCCCTTACCAATAGAGATATATGAAAGACACAAAACTATGATACCAAAGACCAAAGCTCTGATACCACTGTGATGTCCCCTACTAATAGGGATATATGAAAGACACAAAACTATGATACCAAAGACCAAAGCTCTGATACCACTGTAATGTCCCTTACTTAGGGGCTCCTTTATCTGCACAAAAGCTCTGATACCACTGTAATATCCCTTACTTAGGGCCTCTTTTTCTTCCTACAAAAGCTCTGAACAACTATAATATCCCCTTCAAATAGGGAATATATAAACACATAAAGCTCTGAACATAGATATAACTTCTATTGAATAATTTTAGAATGATCACAATAATATAGTCTCTTAATAGCAAATTACAGATCTTATCACTTGTCCTTCTAAACTATTACAATTGCAGTCCTTTATTATGCATATAAATATGAAATATAATCTTAAAAACCCTAGCTTAACAAAACTAGAAGTGAAAATTGGAAACTGGAAGCAAAAATTGGATTCTGGAAGGTCTCGGCCTGTTGTGTCGAACACACAGTCGCCGGCGTCGGTCGATAAACTGCCGACGTCGGTCACTGCAGGTCAGCTTTCTACCGACGTCGATCTTCAGTCGATCGATGTCGGTCACTGTAAACCCTCTGTCTACTGAGGTCGATTCCTGAGTTGATCTGTACGGACTTGTACGGACTTTGTACGGCCGCCAATTAATCACGCTTCCCATGGTATATGGGTAAGGGTCTATTTTCAACCCCTGATCTGAAAATATATGTTTCTAGCACAGAAGATCTCTAGCTGTATAATTTATTGAATCAAAACTAAATAAAGAAAATACCTGGAAAGCTCTGTGATAAACTTTTGTATGAAGTTATCTCTCAAATACCTATAATACTATGGTAACTTCTGAGTGAAGTTATCTCTCAACCCTAGAATTCTGTGATAACTTCTGGATGAAGCTATCTCTCAATTTGGCAATAAATCAGCTGATATCTCACATCCTCTAAATCACACACAATGAAGAGGGAACGTTCTCCACTGCAATGGAATCCTAGAACCCTTGGCTCAGTCTTCACAGAAGAATTTCTTCAAAATCAATATCAATAATCTATGCATACATAATCAATAATGGCCTCCATGAGAAACCCTTATACCCTCAAAAAGATATGCTTTCCCTAATTAGGGTTTCTAATTAAAAGTAGGCTAAATAATTAATATTTGATTAAATCAATCAAATATTAATATCTCCCTCAATACATGTCGGATCCCCAAACCGATCGAAGCTGGTGAATCAGGGAGTGATTCTGCACATGACCATACCAAAATAAAGGAGCTCCGCTGCATATCAAATATCCATAAAAAGTAGGAGCTCATGCCAAATGTGTCCAAAATAACCTGAATGAAAATCAAATGTAGAAATTCTACGAATCAAAGTCAATCCAAGCTCCATTATGACCATCTATCCATCCTATTAGCCTACGAAGGTCGTATAATAGGCCAATCATCAAATCTGTCAATGTCCATGAAAAAGGGGACATGACAAAGGATAATTAATACAAGAAGGTCGACATGAAAATACCAACTAGACAAACTAATATTATGAGGTACGCCAATTCATTCAATAGGTACCATTATTCATGTAATCAGTTTGTTCATATCTTAAGAGGGTGTAGAAGACCCTCTAAGAATGAATATGAATAGAATTATGAAAGTAATCATCAATCAAAAAGTATATATAATATTTTTCTCTAAATCTATAATAATATGGGACAGAATAGAAGATTATGTCCTAATAAAGGTAGAAGGCAATAAAATCAAAACAAGAGGCTTGAAGCTAAAGTGAAAGAGAGAAGGAAATTGAATGTATGAAAATGAAAGAGAGTAAAGGTGAGTCATGATCAGCCTACAAGATGAAATTGATTGTTTGCTATGGTAGATCATACTTTAGATGTGAAATTAAGACATGAATGATCATTATCAACTTAGAGTGTTAATCACACATATCATGAAGAGTTCAATAGAAAGAGACTAATCAAGCCTAATAGGATCCTTAAAGATATTTAGTCTTGTGAGAGCATGGAGATTTGGGAATATCCTAAGTTTGTGTTATTTTAGAGCCCTATGAAAGGAGTGACTCCATCAGGCTTCATGGAGACACTATTATATTAATATAAGGATGGTGGATGATTGATTGAGGTGGAGCTATTCAGGTTAGTTATAGGCTCCAAGTGTAGCTGCTAAAAAGCATAGAAGAGGAAAGTAAAATTGTTCTAAGTTTATATTAGTTGATATTTGAGCATGAATTTAGCTATAGATGGTTTGAGAATTATATTGATTTATTTATGAGCTCAAGTTGTGAAGCTAAAGGGGGATCTTAGTAGATCTAAGTTCTTTTACCGTTTCTAAGTATAGTTGCTAGATAAGGAGAATGAGTGGTTTCATAAGCTACAATATGTATGAACCTTTGTAATTAGTGTCAAAGGGGGAGAAAGTTAAAAAAGGAAGTTTGACTAGTTTGGCGGAAATGAGATTGATCAGATTGAATAATGTTTTCCCATCAATGATGAAGGGGTAGTTTGTTGAGAAGTGTTGTCATTGATGTCAAGATGCATCTAGTGAAGATGCATGATGAGTGGTCTTTGAGGTATAATCTTATGTGCTTGATGTGATAAGGAATCTATGTGATAAGAGAAAATTTGAAGGCAATCTAACGTCTCTCTATTGAGAGATAATTTTAAGGTAGCCTAATGATTCTTGTGTTTGTTGGTGTCAATATCAATGTCATGGTTTAATTTAGCTTGATGATTATTAGTATTTTCACAAAGAGGTTTAATGGTCAAGTAATAATTGAAACATGATTATGATACTATAGGTTTACATGAGGTCATGAGATAATGTTTATTACAAGGAGATTACTGTAGTGGTGTGACAGTTATCTCTAAATATTTTTTTATTTTATATCATTTAGGTAAGCATATTTGAGTAATAGTTCTTGAGTACAAGGTATCTTGAGAAGCCTAATCATAACAAGCCTAATCATACCATGAGTATGTGCATGGTGAGCATGAAGTTATATGTGTGTTGGTATGTTCATTAGGAATGTAATTATTTGAGGAGAATGTAATGTATGTAATCAATGTGTAAAACCATCAAGGAGATTCTCAAGGTATGCATATAGGGGTAAGACCTTCAGTCCAAGTCTACAACTAGACCAGTCCTAGACCTTGCCTAGCCTAATAAGGAATCATGATCTATTTTCAAGGCCTATAAGGGATGTATACCATTATTTAATCATGAGATAGTATTCATGAGTATGTGAGTGATGTGTAGAGTACATGGTAAGAGGTATGAAGGTCAGCTTTAAGGCTTAATGTGATTTATAGGTCAAAGCCTAGAGAATAAAGAGAGAGTGTGTCACATAATGAAGTGTCATGATCATATTTCAAGATTTTTGAGCTATTGTGAGCATGGATAGAGGTAGTATATGTTTTTTAAATTTTTATCATGAAGCTTCAAGTCAATGTTTGAAGGATAAATCATGAAAATGTGTTTTAAAGTCTATCAAGTGAACAAAGTAAAGGGTTCTTTACCTAAGTAGGTTTTTATTGTTTTAATCAGATCATAAAACATCTAAATGTGAACCTAATATATTCATGGTATATGGGTAAGGATCCTATATATAAATTCTAGGTATTAGTTTTTCAATTAATGGGGTATGCTTTATGAATGATTGTTAAGAGTTGAAACAAGTTTAAACCCTCCTAAAAATATAATAAGGACCCAATGATAAATATATTAAATAGAATAGTCTATAATGGTCTCAAATGACAAGACAAACTATTTTAACTTGTATTCAATTCCCCAAAGCACCTCGAGGTATGATTGAGTTATCAAGTATATGAGTAGATCATACAAAAAAGTACACCTTTCTCAGAGATTTGTGTTACAATCAATGTTGACCATGTCAAAGTATGAAAATAATTATATGGATAAGCTTTAGACTTTTATTTTATGTTTATGGTGGTTTATGTATAGGGTCTATTCCTCAGGTGTGATAAATCAGTCATCCAAGATAGCCTATCACTAACGAGCCTAATGGTGCAAGCAATGAGAAACCTAGATAATAGTGAGAAGATGATTTGGGATGAGACCATGTACATGGGGATATTGTTAATTAATTTTAATACATGAAAATGGTTGGTATAATTTTTAGAGGTCAGTGATTATAGTGAAAAAGTTGCTCAGAAGTTGACCTTTCTAGTTTGGATGAGACAATGAAGTATAAGGTTATTAAATTGATCTGCAAGACCAATATTTCTAGTTCACCATATTATATTTCTATCCAATAATTTTATAATGATCTCATAGGATAATTTTCATGAATTTTAAGTCCATAAAATTGGTCATATAGATGTTGACGGTCATTTTTACCATGACTATGCTTTACGGTAAACTAGGAGTTCAGGGCAAGCAAGTTGAGGTGATGAGTTTGATGATCTATGCCCTGAGTTGATGTATATAATATACATTTTATTATTATTTTTTACTTTAAAATAGTGATAATAATTTTATAAATCTTGTAAGTAAATGAAATGTGTTCAAATGTTGAAGCCAAAATAGCTTATCTGATTTTGGTTTGTCTATGTGTACTGAGGTCAAAAGATTGGTCTTCAAAACTAGTATTTGACATTAGACATTATGAATTTTGTATTTTAGAATGGTATATATAGTTTATAGGATGATTTTAAAGTGTCAGTGATCATGGTAAGTGTCCTTTAATATGTTGAATATCAATTTGTTCGTGACTATGTTTTGTAGTGTTCTAGTAGTTCTGAGTGAGCTATTTGCAGAGAAGTATTTGAGACATTTTGCCTTGAGGCATGAAGTATAAATAAATTATGATGACCTTAAGTTAATTTGGTTTATTTATATGTATTTTATTTCCATGTTTATTTATATAATTTGTGTTTAATCTCCTAGAGCTCAAGATGGACTTTTTGTAGGTTGACAAACCTAATCGTGACCATTGCTAATGGTGTGTTTCAAGTTGTGATTAGAGATAAAAAGTGTCATGTACATAATATGAGATTATTAGGGGTATATTTGAGTTGAATATGATTTTTTTATACTGTATTTGGATTTTATAAGTTTTCCAAGGAGGTCAAAGGGTAACATGTGCTAATGTAGGCCTAATTGAGTTAGGTCCTCTTAAGGCTTAGAAAGAGGTTTTGGTCTTCTATGTAATGGATGGCCTATGTTAATTATTGAATAATTTTAAAAAATAAATTTAAGGGTTATTCATGTTAGAAAGTGTATATGGATGACAATTAGGTATATGATAAAGAGGCTTGTATATATACAAGGTAGTTTAGAGGAGAAGCAATTGAATTAACCTATTGGTGAGCATAAGGAGGTTTGTAAATCATGAGAGGAGTATAAAATATCTATGATGAATATTTAAAAAATATTATGCATATGAAAATAAATGTCATATGACATAATCAGGCCAAGAAGAGGGATATTTGAGTGAAGAACCCTAGAAGATAGTTTGAGAGGGATAGAAGTGAGAGAAGAGTTGAAGAAGGTGATCATCTTCTATTGTATGATAAACAAGGTGTTTTGAAGGTGATCAAAGGTTTTAGGTGGTTGATTTCATGCTGAGTCATATAGTGGTTGGTTCCTCCTTACAAATTGGTTCTTGCTAAAGCCTAGATAAGTTGGTTCTTAGCTAGTTGGGGTTGGTATTCTATTTGAAGTTGGCACTTCACTAAATTTGGTGTTTCTCTTATAGGGATATAGTATGTTTAAATATATCAATTTGGTTTATTCTCATTGAGGGTTTCCCACATATAAGATGTGTTTTTGTGTTTCATTTTTATGTGGATAGGTGTTTATGCTTTATATATATATATATATTCTTATTTGAATGGTTCATGATTACTTAAGTGAAATTGATAAGAACATTTTGAAGACTGATTCACCACCCATCTCAATTATTTCTCTTCCACAGAGAGAGAGAGAGAGAGAGTATATACATACATATACATATATATGTATATATGTATGTATGTGTGTATGTATGTATATTTATATGTATACAATTATTTATATGAATATGTATATGTATATATGGTTTATATATCAAGAAGTACAAGGCCATATGATGTGAGAGTTTATTAAACTCATATCTAAAAGGTTTTCGATGATTTTATTAGAGTTGAACCTTTCCTTAAATGGTCATACAAAATTAGTGTCTAATGTGGGTGTTCATGACTTAGAAATTTACCAATATTCAAGTCATAATGATATCAAATATTATATAGATATATCCCTACTATTTTCAAGATCATCTAGTTAACATTGCATTGATCGATTTATTGTTTGCATAGGTGAGATAAATCTACGCTATCATTTAGTCCCAAGATCTCTCTCCATTACATATTCACCTCAAACTATATTTTGACAATCTCATCATACATTTGTAGCCATGTCACCATGCTACACCATCTCATCCCCAATACAAAGACACGATTAAAATATCCATCTCCATGCATGGTCACCTCAATATACATAGGCATATCAATGCACTATAACAAGCCATTCAAGTTACCCAGATCAAACTCAATCAAATAACTAAAGCCTATGTGTTTCATATGAAAATTAGTTTTGAGTTTTGAATTAAATTTTATATTAGTTTTTTTTACATTTACTTTTATTCGATGTGCATTATGTCTTGAATTTAATAAAGAGAATGATACAATGTATATATATATATATATATATATATATATATATATATATATATATATATATATGTCATTGAGCATGTAGTTATTTTTTAATGTTTATATTATATATTTGTTATTATTTTTGTAAATTCATTAATTAGTCATAAATAAAAGGATTAGTATGTTGTCATAGGTTTATATTTTTTTTGATAGTTTATAATTCTTTGTAATGAAATTAATTATATGTATGTACAATACAATAACATATCACACAAATGAGAGCAGAGATAATAGATACACTATAATAATTGATAGAAGAGTAAAATTCTTACTAAATGTAATTGTGCTAATTATATGGAGAAACCTCTATAACAATATAATAATAGCATAGTTCATAATATTATAATCACATACTAGCCACTACCTACAATATGTTCTTTACTTATCCATGGTTATTACATAGGTTGACCTTATTAATAAAGTAGATAAATGTGATAAGGTATTATAAAAGGTATGTAAGCCACAAATCAGCGACACATATCCATAGACACACCATAGGTTAAAGGTATATCAAGCCAATCTCCATAGGAATAACATTGAATAAACTATATATCTTTTAGTAGAAAAGATTCACCCTCCCATGATTCATATTCACATCAGACAATCTTCTATTTCATCAAACACTCCTTAATCACTCTAGTCTATATTTACTTAGTGTGTATTTGAAGAATATATTTGTGGTAAATAATATCCCTACCTTACCTATTCAATTTAATTAACTCAGTTTGAGTAGAAAATCTATGTCTAATTACCTTTTTATCAACATATACAAGGATATGGGATGTATGCAAGTGGACTGGGAGAATTCTACCTTGTAGGACCATAATACAAATTTTTTTCAAGAACTTATATGGCCATAATACTTTGGGTACAACTTGTTATCCTTTTTTTATTTATTTATTAATAGATATATACTCTTAGGGTTATAATTTTACAAAGACCCAATAACCTATTTCAAAATGAGTCTCACTATGGTAATGATCTACTTCTAGTTCCATTTAGTTTTATGCCATGTCTAGATTGTCTCACAAACTAGAAAATACATCCTACTTACATTGACTGCATTTCACCACACATTTATGAACGTCCCCTTGAGTCCTTCCCAAAATAAATGTTATTTCATTATATAATATATTTTCAAAAATCCTCTGTGACCTCCTATTGGAGATGCATGATGCTCCTTAAGGATTTTATGTTAGAGGAGAGAATTATTATAGATGTATAATATATATTTATAACATAATGCCTTCCCATTCAATGACTTTTTTTCAAATCCAATAGAACCTAGTTGAATATTTTGAATAAAATAATTGGTAGTTATGCCATTATTCTATTATTATCTTTCTTCCTCTATCTAATATCCCTACCAAATGATCATAGTGCATAGCAATGCCACAACTAGGTCATCCCTCTAGGATAGTGTATCTGCCACCAAATTATCTTTTCATTTATTATAAACTATATAAAAATAATAGCCTAAAATTTTAGTTATCCATTTTAATTTTTCTTAATAATATAATTATTGTTCCAAAAAATATTTTAGGTTATCAATATTGGTCTATACTTGAAATTGATGACCCATTAGATACAGTCTCTATTTCATTATTGCATGAAAAGTAGGCATCATATTATTGTCATAGATTGGATTGAGCCTATTTATCCCTAAAATTTACAACTCTATAACTCAATTTTTATGCCCTATTACATGAGTATATATTTCATGTCATATGATAATGCATCATGCTAACAACAAAAGTTTTACAAAAATAAGGAGTAACCAAAATTAGAGTGGTACAGATATCCATTTTTTTATTGTTCAAATGCCTTGGTAGTTGTATCAAACCAATGTAAGGTGTCTATTTTAAAAAAACATATTAGTGGAGATGTGATTATACAATAATATATGAAAATCTTGTGATAGTAACCAGTTAGCCGCAAAACTCCTTAGAGGTTCTTGAGGGTCTTGGGAAGCTGCCATTTTATCATCACTTAGATATTTTTACGATCAAATTTCAATTGTTCATATGAAATAATGTGATTAAATTAAGCCACCTCTTAGTTACCACAAACATATTTTGAAGGTTTGGCATAAATTTGATGTTGTTCCATAACTGATAGTACTTACTTCACATGCTTTAAATGGTCTTCCCAATTCTTGTTGTAAACAAGGATGTCATAAAAAAACACCAACTCAAATATTTGAAGAAAATATTTATAGAACTCTAAAATGTATATAGTTCATTTGTGAGGCTAAAATGAATAACCATATACTAATAATGGTCTTCATGACTTACAAAATTTCTTTTGGGTATGTATTATTCAAGGATTTTAATAAGATGATACCTAGAGTGAAGATCGAACATGGTATAATAAACATCACCATGCAATTACTCGATAAAATCATCATTTAATACAACATGAAAATTATCTTTAATTGTGTACTTATTGATTTATTTTATTTTTATCACATCCTCCAAGTGTCATCCTTATTCTAAACCATGACCACTAGGGAGGAATATTCACTTTGGCTATGTCAAATGATACTTGCCTCCAACATCCACTGTACCATATTTTTAATTTCTCTCTTCTAAGAATAGGGATACCTATAGGGTATGATGTTGGGTGATGTAATTCTTAGAATTAGTCCATTTACGTGATCATGTAATTGGTCTGGTAGAATTTCTTTTGGTATGCCACTGAAAACAACATAACGGTCATCAAACACCATTTGTAAATCATGATGGGTAGACTCCTTAGTTGGTTGAACCTATATTAAAACGCTCATGCCATAAATCATTTAGTGCCTTTTCTAATTATCTTCATTATCTGATGGGAAGTAACTAATTATGGAGATTTATCTTTCATTCCACATAGTTCAAATATCATGACTTTTGAGTTGAAGAACATGAATTATTCTTAGAGATTCATCTCAATAGTTTAAAAAGTGGTGAGCCTTTGAAATACCATAACAATTTCATCCCCTCCCATGAGAATATAAAATTTAGGAGAATATAATAGGTAGTCTACCATAGTAAGCATAAGACTAAGTCATTTTACAAAATAGTTGATGGTATCACCATCTCCAATCATGCCTAAATTTTTTTAACTGAGTAAACAAAAAATTTAAACAAGATTTTAAGTTGATGTTGACTAAGTTGTGTGTACTCCTAAAGTTAATAATCACATTAACTTTGTTTTTTTCAAGGAAACCTAACACTTTAAGAGTTTGAGGGGTACTAATACCTAAAAGTGCATAATAGGGAACAGTAGGTTGAGAATATCATATTCATCCTTAGGTTCATATAAAACTACACATAAGGCCTCATCATGTTTGTGTTCATCAAGGGCCACTTCAATACAAAACAATTTTCTTTGTCCTATTTTTTATCATATCCAGAACATAAAACTTTTGCCTATTTCTCATCATGTTGCTGAGGGTTCAATCTAGTAAGCTAGGGAAATGATGGTGTTAGGAAAGTATGTTCATGGACATTAGTGAAAGGTAATTTTTTTATCATCCCTTTTTCCTCTACTATGTGTACCCTTAGAATGGCTTTAGATAATGAAATAGGATTAAACATGTGAACCTCAAATTAGATGTTATATTTGAGCCCACCCAAAATTAGGTCAATGAATATTTCCTCAATGATGTATGCCACGTGTAAGGAGATATTCTAAATTTGATGAGCATAATCCATTACATTCCCTCTATGGTTCCATTTAGCCAACTATATGAAGTATTTTTGTGAGACATTATTATGGTAGTGGATTTGTAGCTCCTAAGAAAATATAAACTAGGAAACTAAGAGACGATTATTTTCATTTATAGAACACAACCATCGATGCCAAATGAACTGCTTAGATTATAGATATATAGAGGCCATGATCAGCTTTTAAAATCATGGATTTTTATGTAGGTCAAACAAGTTTTCAATTCTATTGATCCATGTGAGTGTATGATTACCATAAAACATGCATAAGCTCACTTTTGGCAACATTTCCTTTAGACCATTATTGGTGGTGTGTTTGTTTAGAGGAGGAGATATTAACTAGAGTGTTAAAGGGTTATTTTAAAAAATTGAGATGAAAATTTTGACAATTGTGTAGTTATTTTTTTAAATTAGTTCCACTATCTATTATATCCCTTATCATTCCTATAATGTCACCTTTAACTACATATATATCATCTTTCCACAAGATGCCATGTAACTTTGATTAAATTTGTTGAAATTTATCTAAAATACAAAGATCAATTGTTATGGAGTCCATGACATCCTTATGACAAGTTTTAGGAGTTTATTTCCTCTACTCACATCCATGAGTGTTAATACTAGCCATGGAAAAAATCTAGTAGGGTTTCAAATGTGTAAAAAGTGTAGCAACAAATGGGACCATTTTTATCTCCTCACAAAGATGAATCCAATGACTGATATTGTACATAATGGTGAATATTTTTCTCCCAAAAGTATCCTATCAAAATATACCATTGAAATTATCTCATAGAGATGAATAAAATGACATATCTCAAGTTAATTTTTTGGATTTGTCATCTCATAGGAGACTCATAACACTAGATCTACGTAATTGATGATATCAAAACTAGCCCAAATCAAAGCTCTAATACCACTCAAAAATAAATTAATTATACACTCACGTATTATAATGAAATATCATCTAAATGAGATAAGATATAATATATATAAAATAATAATTGATAGAATATCATAATTATTAATAAATATAACGGATCCACTTTGTGGGTAAACCTCTGTAATAATGCAATAAGATTTAAAATCACAATAGGATAATTAAATAATATCCACTACCTCCTATATATACTTTAATTATCCATGGTTATTCCAAAGGCCAAACTTAAGAAGAACATATCTAAATGTGACAAGATAATATAAGAGATATGTGAGGCACAAGTTGGCCATGTATCCCTAGATATGCCATAGGTTAAGGGTGTAGGAGTGTTTGTGTTTTTTTTTGTTTTTATTTTTAATTTTTTTTAAATATTTATCTATAAATTATTTTATAGGTATTATTATAAAAAGTAATTAAATATTACTTTTAATATGATAGATATTTGGTTAGCAGTGGGTGTCTTAAACATAATCATATTATTTAGTTTGTATGTAGTAATGTCACATCAAATTATCTTATATTGTGACAAAGTTGATAGTCTTGTGTTTTAATTCATGTCTCCTATTTCAAAATCATAAAATAAATCATATGAAATAATATATCAATAAAGCATTTTTTATTCTCTTATAAGCATTATGCTCCATGTTTTACAAAACAAATGCATTGTTAGTGAACCCAATATCCACTTTTTAAAATTCTAGGTGGGTAATATGAATAAATTTAGTTCATATTGTTTCTCTCCCCATGTCCCCATGTCTTATCCTAAGAATTAGAAAATACTATATATTTTTAAATTTTCATTGAATAATACACTTTGTGTTTATTGAGAGCAAATTTGAGCTTTACTCTTTGTGTGAGCCTTCGCCTCTACAAAAATGTGATTGTATTTTTAGAAATTTCTATGTTACAAAATATAGAGTTTGATAATACATTTTCACCATCAAATGATAATAAAAAGCATAATTTCCTAACATAATAGTAAATTAGACAAGTAATACCATGGTTTATAAAATAGGGATCCAAATTTTAGGTAATACATATTCTTACTCTTTGGGCACCTTCTTTATGTAAATTAATGAAAGAAAGAAGATGATATATATGTTGTATCTTTCTAAGTATAATAATTTGAGATGTCTAAAGGTGAAGTGACCATTGGTTTATAATATTCATGTGATCTAGCTTGATTGAATCCTTGTCCATATCTAAATAAGATTAATCAACAAAATGTAATGTGTCAGGTACATAGTTTTGTAATACATAAACATGAAATACATCATGCATCCTTGCCATGTCGGGTGACAAGGAAATCCTATAATTAAATGGATAGAGTCACTCTAAAATATGAACTATCTCTTCAAACTATGTTAGAAACATAGGTACACCACCAATACATCTTATACACTTGCATGGTTTAACTTCCAAAAATTCCAAGTCTTTGAAATAAGATTTTTTATCAGTCTTATACTTATTCAGGGATTGTTGAATATTGAAAATATTTCTCTCCCATATCTTTTACCATATCTACAACAATAAACAAATTATCCTTAGTTTTATTCCACGTCAAGGGATTCATTTATGGCCATCCATTATAATTTACATATCAATCCATATCAATGTAACTATGATATCTATTATTATACCCAAACTCTAATAATAATAGATAGATGTTCCATTGATTCTACATATCCACTAAATACATTCAAAACATGTCCTTTAAGGCTTGGTTAACATTATAAATCTCCCTATCCATCTTAGGATGGTGTGTTGTACTAAAACATTGATTTGTATCCAAAGCTACTTGAAAGGTGGTGCAAAACTAAGACATGAAAAAAAATCCCCGTATGAGATAATATTGAGTTGAGTAACATGAAAAAACACAATAATATTAACATACAATTTTTTAATGTCATTTACATCATAGGTGTCCTTTATCCACAATAACGTGTAACCTTTGTTAACTTATCAATAACTACCAAGATGGAATTTTACATTAATTGTCCAAGTGAGAAATGATTATTAAAATTTAATTAAACCACGTCCCATTTCATTATGGATATGTTATAAATATTAAAATAGCTAACTTGATGTCCATGCTCAACATTTGATAGTTGACATTATAGGCACTGTGCAACATACTCAACCACTTCTCACTTCATATTGTGTCTTGGAAGGAACACTACTTGGGTCATATCATAAATGATATTTATAAGTAAGGAGTTCCAATAAGATGGAATTATAAATAATTTTTTAATGTAAATAACATTAATTAAGTGAAACATGAATGTTTTCTTGATAGATGGTATGCATGTCATAGGTCTTCAATGTTAAAAGTGGTAGAAAAATATGTAATTTGTTTCTATTAAATATGGATTAACCATATAGATGAAATAATTATTTTGTTATGTGTAAGTGTTCAATTATAAGAACCTTCAATTTGTGTATTTGAAATTTGTGAAGGTTTTATTTATTTATTGCCTTACATTAATCTACTATCCTAAAGGTTCTTACTAGATCCTTTCTTATGCTCATTAAATATAATAAAAAATTACTCCAATTTTTTTAATAAATTTTGATCATACATGATAAAATATATAAAGATCAAGTCATTTAAATTCTTCTTTATAACACTATCCACTTAATCCTTTTCATAGTACCACCATGTATAAAATAATTAATTCCATAATATGTTCATGAAAGTTAGTATTGTAATCAGCGCTTCTTATTGGATTTATGCCATTATGATTTATATCACATATTATGATATTAGGCTACACATTTATTAATATGTTAAAATATTTTCTTATTACTTCATTTATGAGATGTATAATTTTATTAGATTGATAATAACTTCACTATTTAGATTTGTATTACTTTCTAGAATATTGAATAAAATTAATAGTAACATTGAAAATATAATAATTGAATCCACATGATTTTTTCATTTCAAGTACATATGCAACCACATATAAGTATGTTTGATGCAAAAAAATCTGCTTTACTCTTTCATTAATGATAATTTGAATTTTAAGGTAGTATATTATCTAATTCAATGCCACAATCATAACCAAATATAAATTTTAATGTTTACAACAACTTTACTAATACATGGTTTCTTATTTTATATATCAATATGATATTCAATAGATTTAATCATTTTTTAAAAAATAGTCACATGTGAATAGGTCTTGTTAATTTAATTCCTCCAGAGCTCTACATATCATAAATTTTAATGCAAATTCATATAATAAACTACAAAGGGAAAGTGTATGCAAGCAAATGTGAAGCTGATCTAAAAATCAATCCTATCTCAAATAAAATAAATCAATTAACTATGTCACCATCGATACGTTGATAATCATGGTCATGACCAATATGGATCCACTAAACCTCCCTAAGGTATATCTTATCATATGGCATGGCTAGATAGGGTTTCAAAGACTCTAATAAAACAACATCACATAATAACCCTACCTAGGTCTTCGTATTTCAAAGTAATAACAAATTGAAATAACTATAATATAGTCCTCACTAAATATTATGGCATAAATTGGGGATATACATAAACACTAAACAGGAAAATAAGAAGTATACTAAGGTCAAAGTAGAGGTAATCCTAAGCACAAAGAGATAATACATTCATAAGCCATTACACATGTAAATATATCTACTAACAATTTAAGAGTAAGGGTTAGGAATAATTACCTTCAATATGAACCCATCATGATCCACACCACAAGTCCTAAGACCAATCATATGAGGGAACAATTGATTTTCATTTGTATAGAGTGAATGGGCAAATCTATTTTAGAAAAAAATAACTAAACGCATTAAATTGATGAAAAGTCTTACTTAAAGGAAATACAACTTCTACTCATTAAAAAAGAAGAGGTAAAATTGTTACAATATGCTATAGTACATGTTTTAAAGAGTAGATATGTGGAGTATGGTATCTATGTTATGACTATGTAGAGCATAGACCTTAGATGGGATATGTATGTTGTATAATTATACAATTAAAATACTATAATAGTTAAAATTTTTATCAGTTACTAAAAATACGATTGTATCATTTCATATTCTAGGCTAGATAATGGTTGTTGAAAACCTTGGAACACATAGATGAGGTGAGTCGACACATGGATGTGTTTTGGAGTCCAATAAATTGGTGAGGCATGTGAAACTATGATATGTGGCATGAGACTATGACATGAATAAGATTTTGAGATATAGAATGCATAGAATTTAGTGAGACAGCATGAAACATTTATGGTGCATGGGTATACAAGATATGGAATATAAATTCCGTACACATGAGGTTGTAAACTATGGCATGGGACTAAAAGGCATTTGAGTTCAAGAGTGAGTAGAAATTAGTGAGTTGGGACAAAACATGTGTAGTGTGTGGGTCTATGTGCTATGAAATGAAATTATCAGGAACAAAAGGTTGTGATCTATGAAATAAAACTATGAGGTGAATTGTAACTCAAGTGAAATGTGTGCAAAAATCAATGAGCTTAGGGTAGTTTATGTGTATTTCTCAAGATCTCAAGTTGGTGAGTGCATAGGTGTCAGTGTGTAAAAGTCTGTAATATTGTGTGGGACTTTTTCATATGACTTTGATAAAACTTCAATCAAGGAGTAAATAATATTGGGTGAGAGGTATATGCCTTGTGTAATAGAGCAAATGAGGAGTGAGGTTAGCTACAAATGAAATGTGTACAAATCATTTGCCCTTTCTTGAATATAAATTGTCTTCATTACATCAGTGCACAATTTCAAAAACTTTACCTAGAGTTTCTATGAAGCGAACCACTTATTTGATCAACATATTTCCCAGATCTTGACCACTCAAAAAAGTGGATGTGTGCCATGAAAAGGTACATGCATATATCTTTTTGATGATTTGGTCCTTCATTTCTAGTTGTAAGTGTGGAAGATTCAAATCAGAAGGATGTTTTGTCATTGATATCTCAAGATTTATTGGAGTGTAAGTATTGACAAGGTTCATGCTGAAGAATAGGTGCATGCCCAAGTATGGAGGTAGATCAATTAGAAATGTGTTCTCGCCAACTACATGTAAAATGGTGTAATAACCATAGCATATATGATTTATCTTTTAATGTGGACCTTTAAATCACTCTTTCTAAAGTTTGTAACATAGATTTATGACCAATTTTAAATGTATTAGGTGTGAAATATATGTCATGGTGATCCTTATACTTATCTCGAGTGTGAGAGATAATGTTTTGAACCTATCGGTAAAGAGACTGGATGTGGTTATAAAAAATCTCAACTTTATTTGCTTCCCATTCATGTGTGCATGACTTATTTCCTAATGATGCATGATAGGATATTTATAGAGGTGATAAATGTTGAGTCCCAAGACATGTCTATAATGCAGAGTGGCCAATACAACTATGAAGATCCCTGTTGTAGGTATGTTGAATATATAATAGATTATCATCCTAGGTGTAAGCATATACACAATTATATATTCATAGAAGATAAAAAAAGTTTGTGACTAACCAATTATATTTTCACATTTATCTAAGGATAAAAATGCATGAACTGATTTACCTATGTACCCATCAATTCCCATAATGTTTGATAAAAAATGACTCACAAAGTGTGGGTCATGGTTAGAGATGATGGAGGTTGGTAACTCAAAATGAACCCAAACATAGTTGAATAATACCTATAAGGTGTTAGTTATGTCAATATACTTTATGCATGTGAACATGATGTCCATTTGGTAAAAGTAATCCACTACAATGGACACATCATCATGTTATCATCTCATCATAGGCAATCTAGTCATGAATTCCATGTTGATAGATTCCCATGCTCTTAATGGAATTGGTAGAGGTGTGTAATGTCCAAGATTTATATCCATGGGCATGGAGGTACAATAATAACTTTAGGACTTAAGGTGGTGCTCCATGTATATATGTATGGGAAGCCTATAGAAGTGAGACTACAATAAAAATAGATTATTTATCATCTCAAAGTGAAATAAGGTATTAACATAGTATGCCTCATAGATGAGTCATTATTGAGCTGAAATAGAAGGGAAAAAAAGATTTTCAAGCTTATAAAGAATATGTTCAAACATGTAACTCTAAAAATTATTTACCTTACGTGATGATAGTGTATGTCATTATAAATTCCTAATCAACTGAGTAGATGGGTACCTATTCTGTAGAGTTATAGCTGCATGTGTCTACATCATGATAATCACATGAAATGATGGTTGGATAAATAATATGAATCCTTATCATCCTTACATTTATTTTTATTAAACATAATATATAACTATTAAAGGTAATTCATCCATTTCATGTGGAAATCATTTTCTAACTTATTTTATGACTGCAAGAATTGAATTCATTTATGGTCTGAATGAACAACTATCTCTTTCTCAAGAATGTAGTGTTTCTATTGATTAATTTCTTATATAATAGCATATAGTTAATTCTCATAAGTGGATTAACTTTGCACCATGTCATTGAATGACTTAAAGTGGTATGCGACCAGATTTCCATGTTGCATTATCACTAAACTAAGTATGTAGTTAGATGCATTAGTGTGTATTTTAAAGGTTTGTGCAATGTTAAGCATTATGAGAATGGGATATTTATAGAGGCATTGTTTTAGTGACTCATAATCATGATGTTGAACATGTCTCTAGTCAAACTTGTCTTTAGTGCATGTGAGTTGTTTGAGAGACCAAAAAATGTGTGAAAAACCAAGGATGAACCTAAGATAAAAGTTAGAAATTATAAGAAAAATTCTTGATTCTATAAGATTACATAGAGTAAGTAATTATTGGATTAATTATATATTATATGGATCTACTATAATGTTGGATATGTTTTGTGCCAAATGTACACTTCACTAAGTTGGCTTGCAACTCATGTTAGCACAAAATATTTAAGACACACAAGATGTGCTCTGTATGTTCCTTCCAAGTCTTGTCTAAGATGTGAATGCCATATAAATAAATGATGATGGAGTTAAAAATGGCCTGATTAGATCATATATAAAGTGCATGAAAGTGGTTTTTACATTGTCAATGCTAAAAGTCATGACTAACCATTCATACAATCTTTCCTGAGTCTTGAATGTTATCTTCTAGATGTCTTTAGGATGGACTGGAACATGATCATAACCTGACTTCAAGTTGAACTTGATGAAGTATTATGTGCTTTGGAATTAGTCAAAAAGGTCATCAGTGTCTAGTAGTGGATACGAATTCTTTAATGTGTTATTTTGAGTGCATGAAAGTATATGTATAATCACAAGGACCCATCCAAAATAGGTGTGAGGAATATCAAACTTTGATAAGGTGAAGTAATAGGCCTAGTCTTAACTTAAACAAGAAGTTATTGAATCTAACATTGGACATTATCATTTTTCCAAATTGAACTATGGTAGAGGGGGATATTCAGAAGAGGGGATACAAGAACCAAATTGATGTAGTGATTTAGTACATAGTGTGTTGTAAATCCTTCAATGTCCATGAATACTTCGATATTCTACTCTAATAACTTATTGAGTTTATTTTGTTATGATGATGTGAAAGTGTTGCATATTGAAAATGTGTGCTTTGGTTTTAACCACATGGGTTTATAAGTGTGGATTATGAGTAACACAAACTTATGCACATTTGACATGATTTTGGAATAGTACTTGGTAGATACCAAGGTGACTTTCATCATGGGTATTGACACATATATATTGTAGAATTGATCTTAGACATAAATAGTACAAGGTTATATCTTGGCTTGGTATGTAATTTCATAGTCATACAAGTATAGTTTCCCTAGTACGATGTCACATACCTCTATAGGTCTGATGTCAAAAGTGATTTTATCATTTGTATGTTTGATTTTGTACTAAAAATTGCATTGCCACTAGACCTATATATATATATATATATATATATATATATATTCCGTACTATAGCTACCCAAAATATATGGATTTAGATGCACAATAGTTGTAAGACTAAGGTTTTGAGCTATGGATTGGATGATAATGTTATTTTGGCCTCCATTGTGGAAGATAATGTGGAGAGGATAATAATTCACCTAGAACTTGGTCTAGAAGTCATGATTACACTATTCATAGATCTCAACTATAGTGGTATTAATGCTTAGACAAAAGGCATCTAAATTAGTGTCATTCATTAGCATGGGTTGTGATGCAAATTATATGATTATGGATTGTTTCACATGACATTTATACTCATTATGAGTGGACAATATATGGAAATGGCATAAATTATCACCAAAAATTTTCTTATTACCTTTGTTTGAAGTAGAACAATGTAGAGCCTTTGATGGTTGAGTAGACTTCTAATGCTCCTCTCTATATACACATAATATTTTCAAACTTTAGAAATTAGTGATATTTTCTCTATTACAAAAACGCATTGAGTCTCAATCTCTCTGAGTACACACCTTAAAAATTTCATCACGAAAGGGGAGGGAAAAACATTTGTTCTTCATAAAATTGTTGTCTCCTATACCACCACTTTTTATCTACACAACCATCTCCTATACACTTCCTTAATCTTTTCCTACTCCCTTACCTAAACCTAAAATCCTTTTCTACATATACTAAACAATGCCAAACTGAGCCAACTATATTTTCTATTTGATATTTCCATGTTATGGGTCTATGTCAGCCTTAACTAACCTAGAATGGGACCTATCTTGATTTTATCAATTAATGATATAGATTCAAATTTTGATAACCTTGTAGACTAAAATTTTGGTACGGTTTAGGGTCAGATTCAACTATATATACACATCCATTTCTATCACTTAGAGAGAAAGGATAGTAAGAATATGATATTATCCATCTGCTTATTAACCATTCTACTTGAATAACATTGCTTAGGGTTTCTATACTTTTTTTGGAGATACTGATCTTGTCCTATAAAAAAGTATTTTAAATACATAGATAAGTTATGTATCTTAAGGTTGAATTATCTTTCCTATCCTTAAATACCACAACCTCCTTTTATGAAACAACTTGTCCAAGGGAGAGATTGAGGCTCAGTGAGTTCATTTTCAATGGTAAATATTCCTAACTTTGTTCCTCTTTTATTAAAGTAGATAGATTAGAATTTTTACTTATCTCACATATATTTGGATTTATTATACATGAACTTGATTATAGATCTTCTATGTATCTTTACTTTTTATGATTTTTACCTCCGCTTTGTGCCATAGCTTTGGTGAATACTAGATTAGATTTTACTTTACATTGCATGTACTTATTGAATATGAATACATATGACCTAACCAAGGTTATTTCATGGTATTTATTGACTAGATGATTTGAAACCCTCTCTAGTGATGTTATTATGATAATGGACCCCTTGGTTAGGTCTAGCAAATCCATCATGATCATGACCCTAAATATCTAAATGGATCAACAAATGAAAGTGTAAATAGGATTTATCTTCTTCAAGATTAGAATGATTAATAGGTCAGCTATATTTTCATTTGTAACATTACAATGAACTCAATGTGAATTAAACCCTTTTAGGTTTTAATTTTTTCATTCATCTTATCATCATATTATATATTTTGATTTTTGTATTACTATATATAACATGCTGATGTAGTTTTAATAGTTTGTGTGTTGTTTTAACACAGAGTTACTCCAAATTGACTCTATTATTTATATGCGGGTCTTTTCCAAATATAGGTGATTAGATCAATTAGTTTGACATAATATTATTATTTAATTATAGGATTGCATACATAGTCAAGAGAGTCAACTATGTTCATAGTTCTTATTTTTTAACATACATGTTTGCAGATATGGTCAATCCAGTCAAATCTATTCATAGAATATTTAAATCATCACTTCAAAAAAATATCGTAAAATTTAAAAACTAAGAATCTTAAAAATAGCAAAGGTTCATTCTTACCTTATCTATCATTTCATTTTTCATCTATAATATTATTTTTCATAATTTATAGTCTATAAAACTACAACCATCAAACAAACGTAGTCAACTAGCTTGACACACTTCTGTAGCCTATCTTCTCCTTATAATACATTATTGACTTGTTCAAATGTGTTCTTTCAAATATTTATTTCATATAATATTAGAGACCCTATCGTTTTGGTTTTGTATTTTTTGCATATAGTGTCACCTAAACTAACACTATACTCTTCATAGTCATAGGATTTAACCTATTTTTATAGTAGTTAGTTCACTTTTTATTTTAGTTGCTTGCATGATTAAAGTAAAAAATGTAAAATAATTACATGGTTTTTCAATTTACTAATTTATTCACACTATTTTTATCTTTTTCACACACTTCCAAATCACTTTACATTAAAAAGTATTAACCATTTTTCTTCCTAAGGTCTACCTACTTGTATTTCATCACCAAGGGGGAAGCTGACTTGGTTTTATAGCCAAGTATAAACATGATTTTTATAGTATATATTAGAAAATCACCCAACACCATTATCACTGTGAGATTATAAAGTGAGTGGGTAGGCCCCAATACTAAGCCATTACCATCACTAATACAAATTGCTTTTAGCATAAACTACCTGAAACTATTCATACTTTTCTTTCTAGTTCCTTCTTACATCCAACTCCTCACCTCATTAATTTGAATAATTATTATAAATTAACATTTAGGAATGACCAATTAGTTAAAATTTACATTTTGGATTGTTGCCTTCTCTTTGATCATTGTATTTTGTATTTCAAAACTTGCAATAGCTAGCATTACTGTATGGTTTGTGTTGAGTGTTATAATTAGATCAACCACATTGATTTAATTTCTTTTGTGCTTCACTTTATCTGCTTAGCTATTACCTTGCAACAAATTTCCCTATTTTTAGAACATTGTTGTCCCTATCAACACAATATCTCATAGACTATTTGATATTGCCTACCTTTATTACACAATCACCCTATACAACTAATGTATCCTTTTCAACTTGTTTACTTTATTCCTCTGGAGTACACATTCAACCTATTTGACTATGTCCTACTTTCACGCTTTTCTGTTTCCTATCTTGAGATACACAATCAATATGTTTTACTATGTCTTCTATTTACCCTACTTTATTTCTTGTCTTGGAATACATAGTCGACCTATTTGACTATGTTTTTTATCCTTATTATGTTTCCTATACTCTAAAATACTATCATTTGGTTCGATTATGTATCTTATCAATTGATCCTTCTTTCCATTAATTGTTTTGCCTCTTTCCTTCATCATTAATTTCATGTTTTAGGATAATATAGAGTTAAATAAGACAAACATGATAAACTTTCCCAATCATAATGGGTTTCCCAAGACACAACTTGTGGCACCCACCTTGGTTGAAAGCAATGTCTATGTTGTCAATCATACTAATAATTACGAGACTCTTCCCCATTCATCCTCAGTTAATAATCCTTTATCCTCCCTAGAATATTATTTAGATTACACAATTGAAATAGTCATCTTAATAAACTAATTTCCTCAAAATATAGGAAAAGACCCTTCAACTATTTATAATCTTATGATAGGTCCTCAAGTAGACGAGCCTACTACACCCTCCCCTATTTTCTCTCATGGATTTTGGATAAATGTTTTATTTTCATCTCATGATTTTCCTTCTATTATGTCTCCTTCACAAACATGACATCCTATTCTATCACTTACTAAACCTCCATGCCAAGTATCTCTACTTACTTGGTATGTTCAACTTCTAGTCATTCTCTTCAAAAGATCCTTCACCTTAGCCATGCCATTAGTGCATATTTTTGTACCAATGATAACCATGATACTAGTGTTTCTTTTTCTAACAATACTTCTAATGCCAATATTATGACACATGCTAATAATCATAGTGAAACTCATGACATTAATACTAATACCAATGCATCACATGTTGTACATACTAGTTAAAATACTGCCCAAACTGACCAAATTTTATTACAAACACTTAATAAAATTCATACCTCTCAAATCAATAACATAAATCAAATGATGTAGATGTAAAACATTCTCATTATCCTTCAAAACCAACTTCACTAAGTTTCTTAGTAAGTTTAAAATCTAAATCCCCCGTTTTGACCCTATGGGATTCCATGGTAACCTTATCCCTCAACCACCCCTCATTAATAAAACAATCAAACATATATACAATAATCCTATTCTAACTCATATTTAAAATATTTATATAGGAGACATCACACCCACCATCACCTATAATGGGTCCATTTATCCCACATTACACTTAAAGACATTTGGTATCCTTTATAAATATTAGATCAATTGTAATACCTTTGCCTCTAGTAAACTATTATCTAAGACATTCTCAGGATATATTTTAGATTGGTACAATCAATTAATAATCCATTATATCACTAGACTTAAATACTTGGTTAACTCACTCATCCAATAATTTAAATCTTGTTATATTCCATATAACAACAAACCCTACTTGATAAATTATAAACAACTCGAATATGAAATGGTACAATACTTCATCAAATGATGGAAGAACTTGTCTAGAAAATGTGTGCATAAATTGGTGGGTGATAACATCTTCTACCTATTAACTAATACTCTCTTACCCAAATTACAATATCAGGTTAGGACTCTCTCTCTTTAGCAACTTTAGAATAATCCTTTGACCAAGCTAATAGATAAGACTTCCTCATGTACCTACTCAAACCATATCATGTAACTAAAGATGGAATTACTAATACCTATGACACTTTTCACACCATTGAAGCAATCACTCTAAAAAATACTATGGATCATGCTCCCATTCCCAAGAACACTCCTAATCCTACCTTTTCTCAAATGAAAAACACTAATATCTACAAACTGTTATCCTTAGCCATGCTTCAAAAGGGTCTTCCAAGACCTCTTCCACAAGATCTTGACCTCACTCCAATGAAATCATGGTATGATCAAATCAAATTTTTTTGGTTTCATGTAAGTAGGGACCTCTCTCTTGATAATTGTAGACAATTATGAAATCTCTCTATGTATTTTATTCTTATCCCGAATTTTACCACGAATCACTCATTCATAAGCCTCAACAAATAATGACATATATTTTAAATCCCATGAAAAGAATAAAAAAATAAAGCTTTAAATTAATCCAATGTTCATCTTTCTAGATATAAATAATCTCTTACCATCCACTAAGATAGGAACAACAAGCCTAATCCTTCTACAAACAATTTTGGAATGATTATAAACCTCACTATTAATGAATGAAATGTGGTCAATATCTTGAACATGCAAAGATTAGTTGATTTTATTGCATCTAATACAATACCAACACATCCAACCTCTCAACCATTCTATGTCATTAAATATACTTCCTCATCCCACTGATGGAATTGGGGTAAGAGGGAATTATAGCCTTCTAATCAACACTCTCGACAACTCAACTTGACTATACATCTCACACTATCTCTAGTCTTCTCCCAACATCCAAACACCAAGAAAACATTCCCCAAACTCACAATAATATTTCTTCAATACAACCACAAGAAATACCTCAACCAACCATCACACCACCTCAAGTCAATCAACGTATTTGTACTCAACTAACACCAACCGCACCTTATCAACACAAGTTTAATTGTACTTCCAACTCTCCTTCACATGACCTCTAGGAATATTATGTGCCTATATTTAGAAATACTCCCATGGGTTATGATTAATGGGACTCATTATGTAACTTTCTCATATCCCATCTCAAATACCCTTCCTTAAACTAATGAGAACTTCCCCCATCATCGAAACCATCTAATGCAATTGTTGTTTGAAATGAAAATCCCTCATCCTCCTCTAGAAGGACATGAAGCTACCTTGTATGGATATGAAGATAGTGTCCTTAAATAATAAAGAGATATGTCCATACATGTTGATGAAATAATGGACACTTCCCTTTCCCTTAAGTTTACTATCACTTTCATGATTCCCAATGGGATTCTGCTTTGTGTGAATGATCCTCCTCTATTCATTAGCATACATATCGATGATGTCTGAGTTAAGAATTCCTTAATTGATGAAGGTTAAAGCATTTATTTTGACTCCCTTGATTTCATTAAGACACTTAGATATTAAAAATTCAACCTGAAGTCTACACATAACACATGCCAAGGATATGAAAGAAGCCAAATGCCTGCTCTAGTCTACATGTGGCTTCTAATTATTGTCCCTCTTATCACCATCCACGTCAAATTTATGATCTTTAACTTTCATATATATTATAACATCTTGGTTGGTATACATTATATTCATCATATGAGAATATTCACCTCATCCACATTCAATACATCAAATTCACCCATATTGGAGCTTTTTACAAGATTTTTTGGAATTTCTAATAATTTCAACAATGTAGTGTCTTTAAAATTTATACCCTGGAACATTTATCTAATATACCATTTATGGAATCTCAAATATTTAATTATCTTATCAATTATACTAGAGGTTATAATGCTCACATCAAACTAATTGGGAACATACCACCTAACCTCCTATATTCTAATGATGATGAGCTAGATGAGATTAGCCTTAAGATCAATATTTCTAATCTATCCCCTCATATTGTCACGCAACTTCCTCCCTCTTTACAAACTTGATCTCATCAAGAACCTATTGATGATATACTTGTTATCTTAACCAAGACTAGACATTATATCCATCATGCATCCTCTAATGATAAATTCATACCTATATGTACCATCAGCATGCATACACCTGAATATGATGATTATTATACCTTAGACAACCCATATTTAGACAAGATTATCCAAGCTATAAATTCCATAATTATTTTATATCACACTTATTTATTTTAAAAAATTTATTAATCTTTTATCATTCCTTCCTTTATATTAGCCAATACTAGTTTTCTATTTATTTGTCATATGGTAGTGATGGAACACTCATATAGTACACCTCTATTTATAGAAGATACCCTGAATATCATATTCATGGATGATGAAATGATAGGTATTTACCATCTTGACAGATACCAAGATCCTCATAGTTTACTTAACCTAGAGATGTTAGCTATTGTTCTTAAGCCTTCTGCATAACCAACATCACCTTTAGCTGAGCTTAGTCCACTTTCTACTCCTGCTTTAGCTTCAGATGAGCATTTTATGATATTTTTCCACCCCTAATTTAACTTGGAGATGGTTTTCTTCCTTTGTCTTATCTTGATGCCATGCCCTCCCAATGGGTTGATCAACCTTATGGTGAGATCCAAAAATTTATCAGTCATTGGACCAAAGAATTCAAGTTATATCAACCACCCCCACCTTCTCTTTTTCCTTCTTATGTTATTAGGACCACAAAACCTACTAACAAGCTTATTTATTGCTTCCATGGGATAGATAATGAATCATTAACTCATTTTAAAAAACATAGGTAGTATATTAACACATTATATCCAACCACTACATATTCCAAAGATAAAGCTTTACCTCCTCCTAATATCTTACTTGAGTATATCCCTAAATATGTGTAGGTGTATTATATTTGTCACTAATGTGGTATACATCAAACTGATCAAATTTATATTCTCAAGAAACACCTTTATGATCACCAATAGTCAAAAGATGAAAAAAGTATTCCTCCTTTCATAGGTCACTCACATAAGAAGATTATTCCTTCTCACCCCATAAATACTATTCTCATTCAGGCACCTATTCCTCTCTTTTAGTATCCTATTCACGAGAACCTTAATGATCAAGATCCTTTAGCTACAGATACATTTTTAGTTGAGTAAATTAATAAGGAAGCATTTTCGCAACTCTCCATGAGGATTGATGAAACTTTGTCTGCCATTTGGATCTAACTTTATAGAGATTTTTCAGATGTCATTCATATTATTTGTGGAAACTTTTATCACTATTTGTGAATACGTCATTGTATTATTTCACATTTTTCTTCATTATAATTTTGGATTAGATTTTGTATCCTTTTTTATATATTTTATACACTTGAGTATGTGTCAAATTTGGTTTCACCTATCTATTTTACATGGATCATTATATTACTCTTTATGCATTTTGTATGGTTTGATTTACTTTCCACTTTCCTTATGATTTCTTATCATTGTTTTCACTATTTAAAACTTATGTTTATGATATCACTTCTTTCATGGCTTATTTTCATTTTAAAATGATTTTGTGTTATCTTATTTCACTCAAAAATCAGATATTTATTATTGTGACTATGTTATACAAACCTTCATTCCCTTAGTAATATTTCTCTACTATATGATCAATTAAAAAACAAGACATCTCATTTTGTTTTTATTTACTGATATACTTTGGATTTCCTCTTATTCCTTTATAATCCATTCACATCTAATCATACACATAGTTGAAATTTGAGATTACATATTGGCTCATAAGTAAGCCTTAGTGTTTACTCATTCATATCTTTAGATACATAGCTTCCTTTAACCAAAGTCTAAAGATAATTCTTGTGTATCACTTATATCACTCATGTTGGTTATTCCAAATACGTATGGAGGAGGAATCATAAAATACATAACAAAGTTAAAATCCAAATAATTTTTAAAAAAGGAAATTATTTAAAAGACAACATACGAATTCAAAAGTCTAATCACACTAAAAGACATGATTCATAACACATATTATATTTTAAAATAAAGCTCAAACTCCAAAGTTGGTCCCATGATAGAGTTGACATTTATTGTGGTACAATAGGCTACTTTATTTGGATAAGATAAAAAAAAAATCTTTAAGTACTACCTACTTTCTCATAAAAGTACTGAATATTCATAGTAGATTGATGGCTATGTAATAGGTCCTAAGGAATGGGAAATATATTCTGGGAAGGTAGGTCTATTTTAATTTTCTATTTCATATAAACATCTTGAGTAGATCTTAATTTCTCACATATTTTCCTATAAGGTTTGTGTTTATTGTGATTAGGTATCATCTGTATTTTGATGGTCACTAGACTTTTAATATCACTCTTTTGTACCTAGTATGCGTCATGTTTCCTAATATTTTATCATTGACTCATATGTCATGATTTTTTCATTCCCTTTTTAATTATGAAATTCCTAATATCTTTCCTTGAGAACTATCATTTTGATAATTGATCATTCCCCTTAGGATTTTTCATTGTGAGTTGTAGTGTAAGACCATGGATAAGACCATAGTCTCCTCAAAACATACCATAACAAAACATTTCCTTATTATCATTCACTTAATTTTTCTTCACCTTATGAATTTTATTATAAGAGCATGGATAATACTAGGCCCTCCTCACAAATTACCACATTCAAAATACATTTTTAATTCCCATATTTATTTCCACCTCATTGGTATTCCCTTTATGAGTTGCAGTATAAGACTCTAGATAATACGATGCCATCTTCACAAAGTATTCCAATACTTAGTTCATAATTTGACCAAGTCAAATTAACTTAAATGTTTAAAATATTAGATAAGTAGTGTTGGATTATGAGTTACAAATCATTGACTTACTTCGCAGATTGATTTAGTATGTTTTATTCTTAATTCATAAATATTTAACTTTTATTTTCTTATTTTAAGAATGTTTGTATGTTTATAACCATTTTATTAAATTTATCATAGTTTTTAGCTTGAACTAGTGTGATTAATTTGATTTCCACATAAATTTTGTTTTTCTTTTTTATACTTCTCAACTGGATTTAGTATGATTGATTAACTTTATTGTTTTATTTTTATACCATTTTTTTCATGAGTTTTCCATTTAGTTACAATTTTTCATAGCTCATAACATGATATAGTGTGATTTCATTTGTTTTTAATTTGATGCAAATATTTTACATGATTTAAAAACATTTTTAACCTTTTTACCATCTTTAGTTTATTATACTTATTTATCTTTTGTTCTTACATATTTCCCATCATGATATAGTGTGTATTGCATTTGTTTTTATTAATTATACTTTTCTAGATAATTTTTGCCTTTTTATTTTTAACCGTACATGTATTTCACATAATGTAGAAAAAAACACAAAGCACATGATTCCCATAGCATATATAACAAAATCAAAATGCATGTGCTAAAAAGTAAACATATCCATTCATCCACATCCAAATATAAGTAAAACTCATAGGGTCAATAAACTACCATATATGTATATATATATATATATATATATATATATATATATATATATATATATATCACATGTTTTATATAATACAAATTACAAATTACTATACATATAAATATAACGTTATGCTCCATTATGGATGTCATGTGGCCTAGTCATGTTACCCATGGATGCCTATTACTCATGCCTCTAAATAGTGCACTATAAATATGAAATCCATGATCTCAAGACGTCAACCTATCCCTATAATTTTCCCACCTTGGTCTGTACCTATCTAGGCTAGATAGTAGTCACCATGTGCATAGATTTATCATATGTTAAAGACTATCATGCCTAAGCCTCTCTAGTTCTTACCCACATTAGTGCATGTAATAAGTGACCTCACACCTATATCTAGGTGACACCTATAGCTATATTGTAGCCTCTCCCACTAGACTAAACTATTTTTCTTGATTTGGAGTATATGGAACAACATGATCAGCTAATGTGGCAAGGTCATATGGTGATAAAACCCCATCTAAAATGTCATGATGTGTAGCCATAATTAGGGCTCCCCATCTGACCTCCTC